>JABJVR010004453.1:0-14691 GCA_025773905.1 Chitala chitala
CAATCCAATAGAGCACCTTTGGGATGTGGTGGAACGGGAGATTCGCATCATGGATGTGCAGCCAACAAATCTGCAGCGATTGCGTGATGCTATCATGTCAATATGGACCAAAATCTCTGAGGAATGTTTCGAACACCTTGTTGAATCTATGCCACGAAAATTAAGGCAGTTCTGAAGGCAAAAGGGGATCCAACCCAGTATTAGCAAGGTGTACCTAATAAAGTGGCCAGTGAGTGTATTTTGCAAAGAGTTTTTGTGTCCCAGTTTTATCAACAGCATATTATAGTCTATAATGCAAAAGTCAGTGATAAACCAACATCTTAACATAATACAGAAGTATAAACGTGTGTTGCAGCCATAAGTTCCACAACAGTTCATCTTGTAAGGTCATCAACAGGTTACACTGCTCAAAAAAGGTTTTGTATGATCACCTGTATCTGCATGACCATAAGGGCACGCAAAGCTCAGTGATATAGACCGTGGATCCTACCACCTCAGCTGCTGCCCGGTGAAATCAGAGCAGAGGATGTGCGGACTGGAGCAGCGCAAATGCAGTGTCTAGCTATTCAGAAAACGTGTCTTTTTTCTGTAACGACCTCCTTTACGCGCTGTCACTTTGTTTACTGTTGTTTACAGACGTTTACAATACGCTTTCAGTAAAAAAATAAAATAAATAATAATAAATAAATCAAATGAGGTGAATTAACACATCATCAGCGTGCTTCCAGCTAGAACTCGGTGCTCTGCAGGCTACCTTTATGCAAAGATGCCGCTTCTTTAGCGCCTTTGCTTTAACACTGTTTATTCTTTAATAATTTGTGTAAAAATGCAGTGACGAGAGAAGCATGACTAATGGGTCCGCTGCTTACACTTCAGCTGTGCCTCACGATTCTGGTACACAATTCGATTTTGGCGCACGGGGAATTAACTGAAAATTAAATAAATAGAAAGTGAGTAAGCAAACCAATTGAGTGAGAAAATGTGACTAAGGGAAAGCACGCACAGCAACAGAAGTGGGAATGCGTGTTAATTGCCGTGGGCAGTGGTATGGTTTGTCGTTGGCATTATTGTTAAAATGTCCATTTCCCCACCATGACGTGTGAGTCGTGTTGCACAACATCGTAAATTGCAGCACAAACGCTAAGCGCAGTACTACAGACACCGTATTATTATTACACTAGATCACAGAGAAATAAAAAGCGAGGCACGCACAGCCGCTCTACAAAGTGCATGAAGCGATGCAAAAAACATGTACCATGGGTCTCTTTTTGTTGTGAGCAAAACTGAACCGATGAGTAATGAGCAGAATTTTCAACGCATGTCCTTGTGTGGTCAGGAGGTGCGCTTGGCAGGACCAGATATACAGCGCGCATGTGGTGCGGCAGTGGCTGGGAGACTGCAATGGATGAACACAGTGACCTTCATCGTTGCTGTCAGGTAATAAGTAAAAGAACATATCTTGGATAAACACAGAAGGTGGACGCGGGGACACTGTGGAGACGCTGTCCTTCCTGCTCCTTGTCATGGAAGAGCATCTGAAGGGACAGATAAAACACACACATTGCCTCAGTGATGCAGCCCAATGCGTCACCTTCTAAGCACGGGTTTAGCCCAACACAATCACCGAACTGATGCCTGTATTTTTTTTCGATTGCAGTGAAAGGATGACAGTTTATGGAAAACCGTCAGATTACAGCATCTTGTGTTCTCTGAGCGTCACACGACCTAAGGAAAGAGGGCAAAGTAAACCGACGTTAAGTAGCGCTCTCTCACTGCTTTAAATCGGCCAATAAAACTTAACTGTGGTACATTTACAAATTTTATGTTGTCTTCACTGTGCTAAAAAGATAAATTTTGCCATGTTGTTTTGTTTCTTGTTTTATTTATAACAAAAAAGAGACATTCTGTGTTTAAAATTCAAGCTTGTGGTATATAGTATTTTAATGAACCTCCGAATGATAAAATTGTGTCGTTTTTGCAGCCCATAAGAAAACTTTATGGGGTTGCAAAACGTCGTGTTTTATGTACAATGAAGAAATACAAATGCAGTACATACATGTGAATTTCAAGATATAAAAGTGTTCAGTAGTTAAGTGTTTCCGTAGTCGTTTGGTAACGATTATAGCAAACTCATACTGTACAAACCTTTGACGCACCTTGTGAAAGGTGCTATATACAAGTAGACTGAATTGAATCTGACCTAGCTTTAGCACCTGGATTCTGTGTGATATTGAGCCTGCAGTGGATTGGTTCTGGAAAGGAGGCTAGAGAGGGTATCAGTGTGTCTCACCTCCAACGCAGCAGCTCAGCAGGTGCAGCTGCCTTCCTGCCTCCGGGTGTGGATTTGAATGCAGCCCTTGTGTGTAGAGTTCGTGTGATCTTCCCATGCCCCTGTATTTCCGCTGCTTTTCTGGTCTCCTCCCACAGTCTGAAGTTGTGTGGTTGAGATGAGCTGGCTATTCTGATTTGCTTTAGTCATGTAGGTGTGTGCGCTTTGTCATGGCCTGCAGTAGTTGAATCCTGCCCTATGCTATATATTGGAGGCCCCCTGTGACCCTGTACAGGGAGGAGGCAGAGGGAGCTTGCTGTTCTCAGATCAGTGCTGTATTGGCCATGCATTCTCTAAAGACACATCATCAGGATGTAAATACAATGACAGGGAAAATTACTGAAATCCAACCACTGCCTAGTCAAATATAAAATGCAGTGAGGGCATATTAAAAACAAGGATAATTTATCTTTTTACAATTACATTTGTAAGTTTTAGTTTATAATTTACTTCATATAGCCAAAAATGCATAAAGGTATGTCCCTGCTGTGATGAAGATGGGAAAACTTCTGAAATCTTCTGGATTTGTGTCAGATGGCTCTGATAATAAATTGATGACCCCTTTGATAATGAAGTACAGTACTCAGAATGCCTTTGTGCTTTACAAGTTAATTAAAGTATTCCCTATCAACGTGCCTTGATATTTCTGTGGCAGCAGAGTCACTGCTTACCTTGAATAGACAGGTGAATTGGTCCTTTTCTCACAGGGTGGTTTCAGTAGGGTTCACCATTTGACAAAAACAAGGTCACAACTAGCACTTTGACAAAGAAGGTTATTTTCACAACTGTACACAATCTGCTGCTGAGAAAACCTGTGACCCATTTGGAACGTAAGCACAGTTTGGTTTTAGTCATGCACAGTTTGGTTTTAGTCATGCTTGGGCTTCATTTCGCTCTAAATTTCCTCTTTCAACAGAGTAAATATTTATGACTCACTTAAGCAGCGCGGGGAGGGTGCATGGTTTTAACGACTTTATTCTCAGTAAAAAAAAAGAGAGGAAATGTTTTCAATGAATTATAAACTGTTCTGGACACAGTGAAAGAAAGAACATCGGTCGGATTGCCAAATTTTCCAAAGCCACAGAATCCCATCCCGATCTCAGTCATATCTTCAATCTATAGTCCTTAAAGGCTTTGCAGTAGGCCCTGGCACAGCTTTGACCATTGGAGATAAACAGGGAACCTTCCATGTAGCTGTATTAAAGATGGCTTTGCCATTGCTAGTGCCAGGTTAGACAGATGACGGTGTTGAGGGCACCATTCAGGACCCCCCATGCAACATAAGGGCCGTTAACTCTTTCTGCATTTATGTGCTCTGCATCATTGCAGTGTGAAGCAATATCATTATCAATATCTCAACGCCACAGATGCCTTCCAACCAGGCAGACACTCTACAGCCGTTACAATATTTCCTGTCAATACTGTATTGTAAAAGTACTGCATACATTGTTGCAATCTTTATTATTGCCATCATAAAATGTTTGCGATGGAAATCATGCCTTTGCTTCTTAGAGATTTGGTATTAGGCCACTTCCACTTTCAGAGTGCAATAGACAACCTTTTAAGACATTATACAGGACAGCTTGTTGAGGCGTTTTTTTTTTTCCCTCCAATAATCTGTCTGCACCTGCTATGGCTTACACAGCTAATCTAAGGGCTTCTGAATGAAGACGGCGGAGCTGCGTTGTGTGGGCGACGTCAAGCTAGTAGCTGCAATATTCTGAAGTGGAAAATGAGCCAGCCGAAGCCAATTTGCAGCTCTGACCTAATCAGGCTTGATCACACCGCATTTGCCGGTTTGCCAAGTGTCCGATAAACACAAAGTGCCCCCAGCTGATAGCCCGCACCTGGGCTGGAACAAGACCTTTCCATTAGGGAGGGCGATGGAACCTGAGGACTGGGAGGAACAGGCACTGCTGCCTCCCTCTGTTTGTTTGCTATATTTAGGCCTGCCGGTTGTGACAGAGAGAGAGAGAGAATACTGATGAGGATGCTGCACTGGCAGTCAGGACTGAGCACCTGAAACACGTGTCCCTTGCATGCTCATTAGCATACCCTTTTCTTATTGGCCAAAGACTGCAGACTTTCGCCTCAGCTCACACCACCACCCTTCACATGGCCTGCCACATTGCAAGGCCAAACATTTTTTTTGTTGAAGTTTTGTGAAAAAATCTATAACTAATTTATAAAATAGCAGCAATTCTAGCTGCCAAAATTCAGATCTGCAGTCACAATTTCAAGACATTTTTTTTCTGAAGACTTAGAAACCGGGATTGACCTGTAAACACATTTCAGCCTCATGTAACAATGACCACAAACAATTAAACTGAAAGATCAGCCTTTATCTGTTGTAGGACAATGCACGGAATTACCCGATAGCTCTGAAAATGGGGATAATTTCAGATTCTTCACAGAAGTCCAATGAAAAAGTACACACAACAACAGCTATCTCTCTGATAATTTCCCTCCCATCAGGGGTGCCAGACAAGGATTTCCACAAACCCTCTCTCTTTGAACATTTTAGGTTTGAAAATTAGTTTCAATCTTGGATCATCAGAAAGTATCAATCATAGAAAGCATCCATATTAGACCGTTCTCTCTTTGGGATTTGACAAGCCCTGCATAGCATTGAAGTCCATGCCATTTCTCAGTGCATATTCAAAATTCAAAATTAAAAACATAGATTCAAAAGTTCCCAGTACTTATTTTCTTCATCAACAGCTATAGTTTCATGGTTAGTATAAAATAATGCACAAATATTTGTGAGAAATTAAACCTAGAGCTATTCAGCAATTAATCCTATTTAGTCTGTGCATTATGTGCGTGTGTATGTGCTTATCTGTTTGTATGTGTCTGTTTTTGTGTGTGTGTGTGTGTATGTGTGTGTGTGCGTGCGCATGCGTGCGTTCATGCGTGTGCATGCACAGTCCCTTCCAGAGATCACCCGACCTTGTGATGTGTGCTTGCTGGAAAAGGCTTGAAGCTCCTTGTGACCCTAGATCAGAAAATCTTTTCTGAAAAATGAATGAATGAATGAATGAATGAATGAATGAATGAGCAAACACATCTGGGGGATACAAGGCTATTTATTACTCATGTTTTGTCTCACTGTTGAATTTCATTACAGCCATTCACGTCAGCATATGTATTATATATGGATGTGAATGCTAAAATAAAACACTGTCAGGACAGCTGTGTTCCTACGTTTCTAAGCACAGGCCACCTAGACGACCACCTAGGGTGTCACTTGGTGGAGGGGCAGCAAACTAACCCTTCCCCCCAGTCCACATCTTTGAAAATCTGGACTATGTTTGATTGCAAATTGGGCATGTCAATGAAGGTCTTGTGTAGGGCACCAATATGGAAGGAAACAGCTCATTGTCTATGCAACAAAATGAATGATATAATATGTTTTATTTATGATACACTGTAATTAGAATATATTCCGATATAAATATGTACACTGTGGTGGGTTGGCACCCTGCCCAGGGTGTCCCCTGTCCTGCTCCCTGTGCCTCCTAGGATGGGCTCCAGGCTTCCCGTGACCCTGACTTGGATAAATGGTATAGAGCATGGATGGATGGATAAATATGTATACAAATGTAAAATCAGGTATATACCATGTATATACAAGTTCAACTTTAAAGTTCAAGGGAATGATGTTCAGATACATACGGCGTATCTTATCGTCTTTCGCTTGCACTTGGTGGATTTCATCAGCTTTCTTGCCAGACATTGATACGTCGGGTCCTGCGTCAGCTCACGAGAGCCGCTAAGCTGTTTTCACGCCACGGAGCGCGAGACACGCACGTGAGCCATAGCTCCGGCGTGTCCTACTGACCCACATTCACACCAGTGACCGGTATTGTTAAAGCGAATGTCACGTCGTCGGCACGTCCGATGTACTAGCGCTGCACCATTCCAATCTTGCACGACTGCAGCCCCTTTGATCTGCCTCTCTGCGCGCCGTGCTGCAATAAAAAGTGCCAGAAGCTGAAATTACGCGTGTGCACGATAACCTGAAACGTTCATTTACAGTTAACGTCCCAAACCAAAGGCGCCAAAGCCTAGTAAGGTAGACTGTGTTTAGCAAGGTGAAACGGTGCGAGTAGAATAACCAAGCAGTTCTTGCAGTACCCTTGTGCAAAGTACTCAACACGCTGTTCTCCAGTTAAATATATAGGAGAATAAATGAGTAGAAAAATACAAGTGTATTTGCCAAGAATTCTACTTAAGGATTGTAGGAAAATAAATTATGTAACGTCGGGTGGTGGGAATGCGATGTAAGATAAAGAGAAACAGGGTTTTCTCCTCTCTCACACAGAATGTGTTAGCACTCCATATTGTTCCACAGCTGACACTGTATCTAAACATAAATGAATGCCAGTATTTTGTGCTTACATCAAAAGTGCATATCCACTGGAACTGGTGTAACATTGGAAATGAAAAGCCCCTGGCATTGCTTTTAATCCCAGTTACACAGATGCAGTGCCAGCAAAACTGGTAATAATAATAATAATAATAATAATAATAATAATTAATTAATTAATTAAAAAATGTTAATACCTGCAATGTGAAAGTTAAATTAACTGTTCATTTATTCCACATTATTACACTACACATATGACTCGATTGTGCATATTTTATACCCATAGTTTAATATATGTATATTGTATTAGAGCATGAGCTTGGTAGTTTTGTAAGATATTAAGAATATGATGGCAAGCCTATGAAAATCCCATTGCAATATTTAAGGCTTGCACAGAGACTCACAATGTAGCAAACTGACAGGACGTATTGTCTGTGAACAGACATTGCTCCCTGCAGGGGTCCAAACATTTAGCAGAAAATATTACAAAAATACACCAGAACCTCCTTCCCCCACTGCTTTGGAGTCCTTGAATCCTCAAACCTCATTTAATGAAGAGACTCAATCCATTGAGGGTCAGGGACTGTTTTAGGCGACCGCTTTGATACGTCAATGTTTTCCCCTGCCTTTGACTGAAGGAGAGTGTCTGGGCGCTTCATCATGCGCTGTGACAGCCGTATGCCACGCTGGAAGCTAGTGGCTTGTCTGCACGCTGCCTTGTCCAGCAGGGTGCTAGCTGTCCTTTTTATGGGCTCCTGGAAGACCTCTGTGTTTTTGAACATCTGGCCTGCTGCCAAGGAGAGCTGCTTTGATGGAGCTTTGGCTCACCGTGTGTGTGTGTGTATGTTGGGTGTGTGGGGGCAAGAAACCCAGGAACACATCAGCGTTTTTATCACGTGAAAATTCCACACACAAGCTGGGATGGAGGAGGATTGTCTATAGCCCTTATGACTACTATAAAAACACAAGAAGGACATTACAGTACAACGAGTGCAAACAAAAACAGATCAGCCAAACAGGAGATTCCTTGTCTGAGCACTGCGCAACTAAATCCAAACAAAAAGTGCCACAGATTCCATTTACCAGCACCTATCTTAGATTCAAGTACCTATGCATGAAAAACATCATGGTCAGTAGAGAGAATTAAATTAGAAAACAAACCACATGCTCAGGCAAGGTCCAGGTGAGGCTGGGGGAGATTTGAGATGAGGTGGACCAATTAGAGTGTGAGCAAGATGAACTGGTCGCCACGGTAATGGAACAGGCCAGTGTGTGGGGGGTGCAATACAGAGAGAGGGAGAGAGACAGACAGACACAAAGCCAATGTGTGTGTGTGTGTGTGTGTGTGAGGGAGAGAGAGAGAGAGAACGAGAGAGAATTGTCAGGGTGACAGGATGACGACTGCTTGTGGAGTCATTTGTCAGCACTTTGGTCTGCGAGGCCCAGCGACATTGCCCAAAACACGCACATTTGTGCAGCATCTCTCTGCTTTTTCTCTGCCACAGGCACCGCAGTGTGTGTGTGTGTGTGTGTGTGCTCGTTAACACTGCTTCCTTGCACACTCTCTCTCCTTTATACATCTACTTGCTGCATTGCTCAATTAACATCATTATAAAAATTCAGTGTAGCTCAAAGGCTTCTAGGACAAAACTCTTTTTATTACACAGTCTTCTGGTTTTTCCTTCTGTATTCTTGTTTTATTCATTGACAATGTGACTGCAACATCATATTGCATCTCTGTTAAATGCTTTGTTCTATATAAAATAAAACAAATTGAATTACACTCAATTATGCTTTATGATTCGGTTCTTAACTTTCTGGGTGAATGGGACTTGTTTTGCCTGTGGAATAGCAGTGTCAGCTATCCATCCATATTGCGAAACATATTGTGTACCACAGACAAGGCTTTTTAAAATGTGATGCTGATGGTAAAAATGCAGATATGTCATGTCGGCAGTGAAATGTGATCAGCTGTATTAACTAAAACAGTTCTTTGATCCCTCAGAGGGAGAACTTCAGTGACTGAGCTCCAACCACCAGAGAGCAGAGCACAAGTGTTTGAAACCAGAGTGAAGCGTCCTCATGTCATGGGCTTGGGTGCACATTCATGACGTATCCTCTGGCAGATCTCCTTTGTACTCTCTGGTTTACCGCTGCAGTTCATCACGCAAACACAGCACATGCACTCAAGCACACAAAACATAGTTTGTCTGGTGCAAGAGCACTCTGCCGAGATTAAATGGACAGTCCCAAAACAAAGCCCAGACAGGCAGCTGTGGTAAAATTGAAGTGTCACCATGATGACCAGTTACTATCCTGTGGAAAAAAAAAAAAAATGAAAGCATAACGGCAGAGACAGAGAGGACAAGGAGGGATACTCACGACAGCTGAAAGCTGAATGCATGGCAATAGAGCTTGTTCATCCAATGATTTTCATGACACTGCAGTGGACCTAAACTGACAGCAGCTTGAGGGGCCAGAGTGACACAGAGACTACTGGGAGAAGACGGGTGGGGGGGTGGTGGTTAAAAAACATTGAACGAAAAATGGTGAATGACAGCTTGTGTGGAGATGTCAGTGCTGCCAGATCTGTCAACATGGCCATAAAAAGAACCACTTACTATGTAGATTGACATGACTCACTCTATGATGGCTGTATCTGTAAGAACCAGACTGATTTAGCGCACTCCATAGTTAGGTGAAGTGTAAGGACGTCTGCTCTAAAAAAGGCACCAAATCATTATTACATGGTACGCTTCTGATGACGCTTAGGTGGTCCCGAGATTTGTTCCGTTTTGCTGTTATTGCCAAGTCTCTAATCTTCACTGGCCGAAATCCAAGATTGGCATAAGAAGATTAAGTAAAGTAACAGAATGCGGAATAAAAATGTCTACCTTATAAACAGAATAGAAACAGCAGGACAGGCACAGGCATCCTGCCTGATCTAACTGTCAGTCAGTCAGTCACGCTCTGTTTGCATGGTCCACCCACGTGACAAATGGGCCAATGATAGCGTGGCTGGTCATGCAACACCCACATGCTCCTCCCACTCCAGGGCTGTGACTCAGGCGTCACCACCTCATCACAGCGGCCCAGTCTGAGGTCAGAATCAGGGCTCTTCACGTGGGTTGGGGACTGCTCCTAACCCTCTCAGTGCATGGTTCTGACCTTGGGTCCTTACCAGTTCCCAGAGAAGGTTAGCAAGGTGCAGGGCTTGTTCTGTTATACTGCGTGACTGTTGTCTATCTATTGTACTCATGCGGTAAGGAGAGAGATACTTTATAGAGCTGCAGTCACCATGGAGCTACTAGCACATTCAAACAGCACATGAATGAAGATCCATTCATGATGTAGAATTCTAGGCAACCAAACCCTGGACATGGTGTTGTGCATGTGTATTCGTAAGTGTGACAGTGCAACAAGTGTTACAATTCACAAAAATTTATCTTTTGGGAAACGTGCTGCAAAATTAATGCTCCTGTGAATATCTCTGCTTTGAAATGTGTGAATGTGAATTTGCAGCACATAAATTAGTGCTTACTAACATTATCTGGCCTATATTTGGTGTGAAAGTGTTGAAAAAAAAAACACTATAAAGCATTTGCTTGTTATGCACTGAAAACCCTGTGTTCTGTTATAAACCGTCCAGCTATAAATAAAATAAAGGACATTAATACCAGCAGTGTGGCACTGGTAAAGGATGAACCAGGATCGATAAGCACGCTGACAAATAAACATTTCTGAAAATTGGGTGGTTTCTCCTGTGAGTTTTTACAAAACAGCAGCTAAGATTTTAGCTGAAGTCAACACAGCAGATGTAGTTGCTAATTAGGCTCAGAGTCTGATCCATTCTTGCCAACACGGTTTAGCAAAACAAAACAACAGTTCAACATAAAGGAAGCCAAGCTGCCTGCCAGGGCATGCAGCTTTTAAAAGTCCCCACTGATCTGGCAGCATAGACAAGGCAAGTCACACGCAGACTCAACGTGAAGAGGTAAACGACACTTGGAGGCTATTGATGTGTACACCATCTCCTGCTCAACGTTACAAAGAATGTACCGCGCTGGGTCTATTGACAGCAATGTTGAATCAGGGCTAAGGGGGTAAAATGAGCGCGGTATTCATTGATCCTTGTTTGTTAACATACTACATTTCTGGTTGAAGTTAAGTGAGCACCAGTGGTGTCCCACAGGTCAGCTTAAGGATCATCATTAAAGGGTGCCAGAAATGCGCTAAAGGGATGTTGGAGGATCATAGTGTGTCTGATCACACATGTTTGTGGAGACCAAGGCTAAAAGAAGAATTTACCTGACCAAGAATATGCAGTAAGTGGGCTTGTCTTTTCACATTAATTAGGGAAGGTGTCTGGAATAAAAATGCAGCCATCCTCTTTATAACACTGTGTAGTTATTTTATTAAGTCAAATGCACAAGCAACCGAAGTCGCAAAAACTGAGGCATGTCTGAACGTGTCTGCCTCGCCTCGCGACTGCACAGTCGCGCGCGTTAAGCAGATGGCGAAATGGAAAAATGTAACAGACTGGTGGTAAACGTAAGGGAGTGGTTCATGTTCAAACCCCCTGAAAAGACGTGCTGGCCAGACATTCTGTTTTGCAGTCTCTGCCAGTACAGTCCATTCAGATTGCAAGAGGTTGTAAGAGGCACTTGTGTGTAAAGTGCTAGTGACGCACGCTCCTTCACTGTCGTCCAGCATCCTCTGCAGTGGCTGTTTGATCCCACGTGACAACATGAGCTCGATTTCCCCCCCCCCATAAACTGATTAAATAGCCACTTCAGTATATATCCAGAACGCATGTTCAGAATCTGTTGGCTTTGTCACGTCTCCATCCAGTATCAGTTATTCACAAAGAGCCAACACCCTCACAGGAAACCAGTCATCGTGTTGTCAGTTTTCTTGCATTTTCCTGTGCCATCTTATCGCCTGCTTAGACACTTCAGTCAGGTTTGTTTACCAGTTATACTGTTACACAAAGCCTGGTGTGGCTTGGCATGGCCTGGCATGGTTCAGCATGACATGGTGTTCGTAATCTCCCCCCAACCCCCCCAAAGCAGTCTCTCTTTACTTTTCAGAAATTCATGTAACAGCAGATGAAGGAACTAAGGAACTGGTACAAAAAAACTGTGAAAAGTGCCTAAAGAAATCTTACTTTAAAACTACCATTGTCTGTTTCCTTAGAAAATATGTTCAGCATGTAAGCCTATAGGTAACACACGCTTATGAATAGGTGCCAGATATATCAAAAAGTGTGAATTACTAACAGCTTTACGTGTAAGCTCAGCCAATATATTTTTCAAAAGGATAGCAGTTCTGAGAGCATGCTGATTAATGTTTTGTCAGCAAGACTGTCATGCGTGATAGATTCATTTTTCAACAAATATGGCTCCTACTCAAATACAACCCACAGACACGAGTTTTACAATTTCAAAACCCAGTTCATTAAATATGTGACATACCAGGAATAAAGTGACTATAATCTGTCTGTCATGTTGCAACAATTTACTCTATTACTACTAAGATATTTGGTTTACCGATTATAAGTGTTGATAGTTGTATTAATGCAATGAAATTAAACTTAGTTAATACAATGAAAAAAAAGAATAACCTCATCTCTCAAATTACCTTTACAATGTGCATGGTGGACATTGACATGCACTAAATTTTTAAAAGGAAAATAAAAAATTAAATTTAATATCCAGCTATCTGGAAATACATACATGTAGTGAAATTAGCATATTAAAGTCTACTGGATCAAATATTATTGGAAGCAATGAACGGATATAAAAGACCGCAATAAAACAGTGGACTGTAAAAATTCCATATTGTTATAGAGCATTTTTACAACTGAAGAAGCTAAAAATGGCTTTACAGTTAAACTTGCTGACTAATCAGCTATTGTCGATAAACTCCAAATCCGCTAAAGCATACATTGGAAAGGGTAATGACATAAATTATATTTAAAATAATACCTTCACATTATTGAAAATAGGAAACCGCAAATCAAGTCTCTAACAACACACTAAAATGTTGGCAGCCTCAGCGTTTTAAAACCATAAGCCATCCCCCACCAGTGCCCCCCCTCCTTTTTCGAACAACAGTTCTCCAAGACGTTGATTGGTTTTTAACGACATTTTAACAGTGCACCAGCATTTTCTGCGGCCGTGTGCAGCATGCAGTCCTCATATGGACACAGCTATTGTATCCCACAGTGCAAATCCTATTAATTACCCTCTGTACTGCTTAGCAAGCATGCTAATCTCACTGCCACCCCCTCAGTGATAATTGAGGAGGGGGTTCAGCTCCAGAGCCATGCCTCACTGATAGGGTACTTTATTAATGGCATTTCCAAGAAAAGGTGTCCAATACAGTCAAACTGGGAACCATTCAGCCCCTTTCTGAGGTTAATGACCAGGTAAACTAGTTACTTACCTTAAATGTCAGCGCCAGTGCAGGTGTACAGCAATAAAAGAACTTTTCTCAAGGTGTTCCTCAGCACTTTAGAACATTTCTCAGGCAGATTATGTGCATGAGTAACAAAAACATTTCACAGGGGGTCCATTTTGCCCTCCTCAGCCTTGAATTTGAATAGATATCAAACTGGCCATTATTTGACTTCATTTATAACTATAAACTTACATATAAGAGCTGTTTCATGCACAAGCAGTTTTTCCTCAGAGCTGATGAAAAATAGTCTTTCCAAAAAATTTCACCAAACGTTTTTGCAGATGTGATGCCTCCAAGAACAGATTATTAAAAACACATATAGCGTATGTCTGGTGCATCACAACTGACTTTATACTTCCATAAAAGTTAACAAATAGCTGAAATGCTTTCTACAGGTACCACAGCATGTTCAACTTTCAGTAGTAGAGAAGAGATTAAATACACTGGCTGCTTTGTACAGTGATTGAGTTTACAAATATTTGGTATTGACGTTTTCCCATTGGATTCATCTGCAGACCTATGGGACTCAGGGCTCAACCACTGGAAATGTCACCATAGGCTTGGTCTGTCTCTTGCTCTTTTCTAAACAGAAAGAAAAGGCATTATTCTGCATACAGGTCATTCATGGTGGCCTACAGAAATAGTCACTGTTTTATAGGCTCTAGGTGATGGAGTGTCTTGTTAGGAGGCTCACAGAACAAACTAATTTGAAAAGAATTTGCAAAAAAAAAAAAAAAAACTGGTATCTAGATGCTCTTTTGGAATATTCACATAAAGACAATTGGTGCGGCTATTCAAAGATGAGCTAAATAGCATCGGGTTAAAATCACAGGCCTTCTGGCTTTTTAAAGTAACTGATACATGTGACAAAGCACCTGCCGGAACCTGGACCAACTGGAGGAACATTTAAAATGGCTGTTTTGATCTTAATCTGCTACAGCAGGCCTTTTTACTACAGCACACTAGCATGACCCACTTACACACAGCCCCAGCTTGGTCTAATCTGTGGAATCACAGAGATGCAAAAAAAAAAAAAAAAAAAACCCCAGACTGTACTTTGTGGAAGCGGCTCCATTTATTACAGTCTGTTCTGTGCGTCTGGGTCCCATTCACAGTTTCGTGTTGATGAAAGACAGGTGCAGCAAATTGGCATGCAGGTGATGACGAAGCGGCGTGTCTGGGGGGTGGGCTTCCCGTTTCTGGCTTCGTTCCTGCGATGAGGCTCTTTCAAGCACCTGGGTCAGTGGCTAGCTGTAACGCAGCGGCCGTCAGGCCCTGCTTAGGACGACCCAGCTGTCACAGAGGGCTGCAGTCTTGCGCTCATTATGGCACTTTTTATTAGCATGCTGCCCAGATGCCTGAGCAGAAAGGCTGTGGGCTTGAAGAAATGCCAGATCACAGCACCAAGCATGCGTTAATGAGCACACGATGCTCTTCAGTGTATTTTTATTATCCATCCATCCATCCATTATCTTAACCACTTATTCCTGGTGAGGGTCGCAGGGAAACCTGGAGCCCATCCCAGAGCACA
>JABJVR010004454.1:0-14691 GCA_025773905.1 Chitala chitala
TGGGCTCCAGGTTTCCCCGCGACCCTCACCAGGAATAAGCGGTTAAGATAATGGATGGATGGATGGATGGATGTTATAGTTGGTTCTGTAATTTACCTTTTTTATTTTTTATCCCCCCCTTTTATATCTTTTACCTTTTTATATTTTCTCTGATATTTTATTTTAAAACACTTTGTGATTCTTTCTGTGAAAAGTGCTATATAAATAAACTTTACTTACTAACTGCCTTCACAATGACAAAGCCTGTTTTCACAGGATCTCCTATCCCTAAAACTCAGGGCTTAATTGGCTACGCACTGCTGCGTGTTTTTTAGTTGAACTTTTTAGTAAAAAAAAAAAAAAAAGTTGACCTTACCTGCATTAAAAGTGAAACAATTTTCCCTGCAACAGTCATTTTAAACGCCTGAAGAACCAAATGAAAAACGAGGTCGGACGAAAGTGTGGGTCAGGCAGCAGAGCCGAGTGCGGGAAGAACATTGACGGTGTGTGGACCAGAGCACAGCGATGTCTGCTGCTACCGTGACTCATTTCACAACTGCACAGAAACAAGAATCTGTAGCAGCAGTAAAAGTCAATTAAGGAGCGTAATCTGTCACGGTGCCTGACTATTCATTTAATTAGTCATTATCATGCGGCCCTCGACTTGTGAAGGCGGGCTAGTGCGAGAGGATTCAAAATCAATGAGAAACACACTTCCTGTGGTTACTGTACTGTTTGTACTGTACTTGACACTAAAGTCGTACAGTAAACAGAAAATGTGGCAAGAACCCCCCCAGCCTGTGGGCACCCAAAGACCCAAACCCTGCATGTTCTATGTGTGACCCTGAAAGGTGCTTGGGGAGATTTTCAGGGCAAAAAGAGAATAGCTAAATACAGGCAGGAGATGCTAATGAGCAGCATTTGTGTGACGCAAGAGTCGCAGATGGTCAGTGCCAATCGCTCAAGGCAGTAATGAGCGTGCGGGGTGGGCTGAAAAGAAGAGCTGCCCTCTCTCGCTCAGGTCAAAAGGTTAAGCCCCCACAAGCCACATTTCCGTGATGAGTTAATTAATCTCCGACAGGAACTGGACATTTGCATTTTAGATCAGATCCCCCCCACCACCAGTCTGCAACAGCCTTTCAGCTTCTTTTTAACTGTGTGTCTTCATGGGCCACTAATTGCCTTTCTGTCTTATTAACTTTTCGGAGCTGTGAAAAACGTTGTCATTGATGTTCCCTCAGCGAAACCTGTAAGGCAGGTTTTACAGCAGAATGAATGCGTTATTTTGTGCGTGTGTGTGTGTGCGTGTCCATCATAGTGAACACTTATGAAGATGGATACGAGCATGAACTAAATGGCTGACAATGCTGTTCGATCACACCCATGCTTCACAATGCTGATAATCACAAAACCCCATATTCTCAGCCTCGTTTCTCACCGTTATCCATACTTACTACCGACGCACCCAACAGTGAACACAGTATATCTCACTAAACACAGCGAGATAAGTGGACTGAGCATCTTTTCTGTAGTGTCCTAGACCGCATTATCACATAACCAACTATTTATATAATAAATAATGGCAAACAATAAAGCAATAATAGAATGACAGAGCTGTGGTACAAACAAATCAGTAGACCAACAAAAGAGAAACCAAACGGGGTAAAGAAGAGGAGATCAGGTCGGATTACACAGCAGGCTCACCTGGAACCCTGTACAAAATATAAAGTAAAACTGTTTTATGCTGATGTAAAAGGCCGTCATAATATTGGTATTACTGAAGTGAGGTGAAGGTTGCTGAAAGGAATCTTCTGGGAATGCAAGTAAGCTGAGTCAGGAGACAGGATGTGCTTGTGAGCGGACCAGAAGAGCGCCTAAATTACTGGGAAATGCCTGTACCGGGGGTACTCGTTATTTATCAAATAGCTACGCAACTGTCCACAATTCACGCATCTTGACTCGTACATCCCAGATTTCATGGAAAATCCCATTTTCTCCACTTTCTGTGATCATCAGACACAGCTGGTGGTTTGGGCCAGCAAGGTAATCTGAGGACAGGGTGCCAGTAGTGATGTACAGTCCATCCGCAGAACCGGATCTACAGAGCATTAGCAGAACACTATTGTCAGTGCAGCACCACTGGTGTCTGTAAAGTGAAAGCACTGTGCACAAATATGGCAGCATGCTGTCAGTGCTACACGCTACGAGGCCAGCGAGAGCAGAACGGTGCAAGTTACTGTGCTATGAACTGGCCATGTAGCAAAGCAATACTGCTGGCTTTGCACAATCTGTTTAGATGAACTGCGCTGAGAAAGTCACGTCTAACGAACCACCAGGGTCTGCAGATACATCTTACTGCACACCTGGCACATTACTGCATGTGCCTTCGATAATAGAGTTTGTACAGACTCATTCTACCTCCAGCCCCATCAGCAAGCCCAGCAGAGTCTCACTGGTTTTTAGCAATGCATATTGTAAATAAGTATAAATGAAAATAAAATTGCAAAGTGTATCCAAGCAAAATCTAACTGCAAATTGACAATCAGCTGGCTGGGCACTATAAAAAGTTGTTTCCAAAGTTAGGCTGAGAAAATAAGAGGGTTTATAACAATTAATATATGTGGAGAGCCTGAAGAAACAAACCACCCCCTTGTCCTTGGGAGGTCAAACAATCTGCAGCCAAACGCTGCCACTCTGACAGCCGCAGCTGTCAGCAATGGGAGGCACTGTTGGAACTGTCCGGGCCCCAGCGGGCCTCGGGGGGCCTCAGCTGACCTTGGTGGACATCAGCGGGCCTCAGGGGGCCTCAGCTGACCTTGGGGGACATCAGCGGGCCTCGGGGGGCCTCGATGGGCTTCAGGGGACATCAGCGGGCCTCGATGGGCATCAGGGGACATCAGCGGCCCTCGAGGGGCCTCAACAGGCCTTGGGAGGCCTCAGCAGGCCTCGGGGGGACATCAGCGGGCCTCGGGGGGCCTTGATGGGCCTCAGGGGACATCAGCGGGCCTCGGGGGACATCAGCGGCCCTCGAGGGGCCTCAGCGGACCTCGGGGGGCCTCAGCGGGCCTCAGGGGGACATCAGCGGGCCTAGGCAGTGACGACTCCTCTTCCCTCAGTCAGGGTGTCCGGCTGCTGGTGCTAACAACTGTTAGCTGCAAGGCAGGGGAACGCCTTCCGCAGGCAGAACTCAGCACACATGCCGTTTTACATGTTCAGAAAGGAGAACGCTCCGTTGTAGAAGAGAATAAGATGGGGAAAACGCGCAAGTGAGAAAAACAGCATCTTCGCAGTGCCAGAAAAATGTCATCTTGCAGCCCATTCACTGCCCACAGCTTCACTCATTCTGACTTTTTGTTAAAAAAGAAACAAGATGACTAAAACTATTTATTAAAATACATCAGATGCCTTTTTCTACATCACTAGGGTACATTTTACTTTCAGCTCAGATTTCTTATATTCAGGCTACCAATGTAATTACAAAAATATTTATGATTTGACATTACATTTAACAGGGCAGAAGCAAAATGCACAGATATCGTTCTCTGGGACATCTTTTCAGTATATGAGTAGCCTATGGAATTATAACACCTATGCTTCTCTGTTTATACACAGAAAAACCCAAAACCAGTCAAATCTTATAAAACACGATGATTACTGATATACATATTTAAAAGAAATGGAAATGCAATTAGTTGGAAACAGGCTGAGTTTTTTTGTAGTGTATGTTAAAAAAGTTTAAGAATTTTTCCATACAACTCAATCAAAGTAATAATAATAATAATAATAATAATAATAAACTTTAACAGTCATATAGATAACTCAGAAATTACATGATAAAGGAAAGTTCTTCTTGAACACCAAGGGTGTTATTTTCAATTTTTGATCTTCAAAAGGTACGGACTGGAAATGTCACATTGCTGCCACGCCGCATCACGCATTACTGACATGACATCACTTCTGCCGCCAAGCGAGAGGACTGTGTTTTCAAATGTCAGGCCGTGACATTATAGAAGAGTCATTAGCCACTACGAGTCTGTCTTTGTGTGAGGTTACACAAAAAAATGAAGGGAAGCTAATTAGCGCCGTAACAGGAATCCCAGTCGACTTTGAGAAATGAAACCTGTGAACGGCTGGAGATGAATTATTCACATCAGGCTGATAGTTACGGTGAGGCCAGAAGATGGCTGGTCAATATGACCGGTGTCAGAGCTCAATTATGGCATGGGCTCACTCTAAGCAGATCTCCCTCGTTCTGTAGCTGCGCGTCTGTACTTGTGCATGCGTGTTGGAGATAAAGGAGCTGTCACCGGTTGGGGTGCATGCGGTATTGTGGCTCGCTAACATGCCACCACACAGAGAGGGCCAGCTCTGCAGGACGCTGAACAGCGGCGGCAAAGAACGCACCGGCTGCGCCTGTCTGTGAATGCAAATGTCTTGAGTCCTTGTGTTGCCAAAGGCTCAGGGTCCACTGTGCTGTTAAATCTGCATAGCCCACTGGACGTGCATTTAGTTAGTGCAACACAGGCTGGAGAGCAGAAAGTTTAGACGCTGCATCTGAGATAAACTGGAGGATTCCTGCCCTGTGCTTAAGACAGGTGGCACTGTTGAGCACCGATTCCTTTCTTCTACTAAAGTGTCACTTTTGTGTTCACTTCTCCTGAACTGGTGTATTTATTAGGATCCTAATGTTTCTCTTGGCAGGGCAAAGAACTCAGCAGTCAAGCAGAGATGCAGAATATGCAGAATAAAGCAGCTCCTCCTGCAGACTGTACCATCCTGGTGTGCCAGGGAATGAACTGATATCCCATAGAAGCAACCAGAATGTGTTGCTGGAATCGGGAGGACGGGGCCACTGTGAGAAAGAGACCCCTATCTGGACAATAAGAAAGATCATGACTATGATGGTTTCCTTGGAGCACCAACTGTGAATGCAGGAGATATTTTACTGTGATATGACTGTGATATGAACCTGCTTGCCAATGTTACAATTTATAATGTGTGTTCAACTATAGTGATATAGGCCAGTCTGTCCTGCTGTAATTTTACTATACAGATTATATCCAGTTTAAAATAAGAGATATGCTTTGTTTGTAGGAGCGGGCATAAGGAGATTTAAGGGTTAACGTTGTCTGTTTAATTTCCTGCCCTTGTGTGCGGCCACCACAAAGTGGCGTTGGGTATTGTGAGCAATATCAGAGCTGGCAGGGCTCTATGTCTCACTCACACTGACTCATGGCCTTATTCACATCTACAGCAGTCTGCTTTGCTGTGGACCTACCTAATTATGGGCTGAATTAACCAGCATATTCTGAGTGGTGTACTTTCTAACCCAGCTGTGTGAGGAAATATTTTTTTTTTCATGTGTAAATTTACACATCTGAGAATTAATTTCTCTCAAAGTCTTTACAGACAGGCATCGTGCAGACTGTACTCTATACGTATTCAGTCCAACTTCACCAATATTTGACTGAACCGTAAGAGCAAAGAGGCCTTGTACTTAGTCCAAAGGAAGAATAATGTACAGTGGTCTGAAACCTTTCTCATCAAGGACTAAGAGGACTCTGTTCCATTAGTCAAGCTTGCATCACATCTACTGAGGAGAATGAGAAGAGTGAGGAGAGCGAAAACAGTAAGAAGAGTGAATAGAGTGAAACCAGTAAGAAGAGTGAAAACAGTGAGAAGACTGAGGAGAGTCAGGAGAGTGAAAACAGTGAGAAGAGTGAGGAGAATGAAAACAGTGAGGTGAGTGAATAGAGTGAAAACAGTGAGAAGAGTGAGGAGAGTAAAAACAGTGAAGAGTGAGGAGAGTGAAGAGTGTGAAAACAGTGAGAAGAGTGAGGAGAGTGGAAACAGTAAAAGTGAGGTGAGTGAAAACAGAAAAAACAGTGAGAAGAGTTAGGAGAGTGAGGAGAGTGAAAACAGTGAGAAGAGTGAGACGAATGAAAAATGAGAAGAGTAAGAAGATTGATGAGAGTGAGAAATGAGAAGAGTAGGATGAGTGAGAAGAGTGAGGAAACTGCTAGCAGAAAGTGTCACAGGACCACTTGGCATTAAACCACAAACTAACACTATAACACAGCACAATACAGCACAGGGGGACACAGCACTGTACAGCACAAGGGGACACAGCACTGTACAGCACAGGGGGACACAGCACTGTACAGCACAGGGGGACACGGCACTGTACAGCACAGGGGGACACGGTACTGTCCAGCACAGGGGGATACGGCACTATACAGCACAGGGGGACACGGCACTGTACAGCACAGGGGGATACAGCACTGTACAGCACAGGGGGACACAGCACTGTACAGCACAGGGGGATACATTGTGGCTTGTATCTTATATCTCCAGTTCTTCATCTAATTCAAGACAGTATTATTACAGCAAGACTTCTGTTAGTTCATTGGTTTATTACTGCAGAGAGGTCAACCAAGTCAGAAACACGGTTTCATATGAGTCTGGCCAGAATCCCCTGCCGTAAAGTCAGGAGATTGAAAGGTCACTCTGAAACAGAGGGGAATAAGTACATAATCCATTTTGACTCCCATCAGAAGAACTGTCAGTCTGTTCAGATGGTTCTGTCAGTTAACAAGGTGGCACAAGAGTAATGTGTAGACTACAAAAGAGGTTGTTGTCATAAAATCAGAATACCTATCATTTCTCGGTTAACCCGATAAGTTAAACCAGTATGGTTATAAAATAATTTCTTCCACGTATGACATTCTATTGCCGCTTTAGTGTTCTGTACTCAGAAGGCAGATTAAGCATTTTTCACAATCATTCTACAGACAGTGAAACAGAGACACAAACACAAAGCACCTCTCTCTTTGAATCAGTTAGCAAACACACAGATGTGTGGATGTGGGAAATTTTCCCAGTAAACAAACGATCACTGCTATTGAAAGTAAACACAATACAGCCTCACAGAGGTGGCAGAGTGTGACTGATTTAAGCCTGAATTTTGAGTACTTGCATAAAATTTTTGTTTAGTGACACATCTCTTCATGACAGCAACAGCAAAAAATCACGCAGAGCAGATAGGGGGCACATTTGTAAGTACTAGCAAAATATCAATAATAATATATTAATTATGTTTAATTAAAGTAATTACTTAATGCTGGATTGCTGTTGCATACTGTATTACTGGGGCTGACATGTTGTGTTACTGTGGCTGACCTGTTGTGTTACTGTTGCTGATGTACTGTATTACTGTGGCTGACACTTGTATACTCACACTTGGCGCCCGTGAGAACCTTCTCTGGTGATGACGCCCTCTTTCTCCATCAGCATCTGCCGGAACGTGCCCACCTTCTGTCGGATTTCATCCTCGGGGTACCTGGAGAAAAGGTGGAAACATCAGTAAATCATATGACCCTCTGGCTAGGCCACGCCCTCTGCATTACCCCTAATATATCTGTGCTTACAGCTACAAAGATAACAGACAGAAGTTCCTGCATTAAAAGGCATAGAGTAAAATGCTCCATTAACTATGACTAGATCCCATTAAAGAAATGCATGTAGCCTAACACCAGCATTAAGGCAAATGGGTCTCAATCTGTTATCTGAAGAATATACCATCTTGTATGCATTTCATAAAAATGCTGGGATTCACAATAGAGCCATGGCTGCCAAAGACACTGCTGAGTGTAATGTGAAAAGATATCGGTGGGTGTCCGTTTTTACTCTGCACAGAACTCAAAGACAGCTTGCCTCACCCACTATTTACATATACAATGCAGTAAATTAAGACGACTGAACAATACAGAATAATCCATGTGGAAATCCTCCTGGAGACACCCCTCCCATTCATACTGAACTTCTTTACAGAGCACGAAGGTACCCCACAAGCAGCTTCCTGATCAAAAGAGAGTTCGGGGAATGCAAGAATATGAATGTTTCTTTAACACAACTTTTTCACTGAGCGTAGAAACACTTATTTACCTGTGATTTCCAGGGCAGCTTTCAAATGTGGAATTCTGTTGTATATTTTCTATATTAAATAACCTGTTGTATTTGAGAGAATAACACGTTTCAATCTAACTTTCCACAAAACGTTTTATCTTAAAAAAAACTCAAATTTCAAGTAAAATTATATTAATGCAGTTTAATACCTGAAATTTTATGGATTGCAATATTTTTTAAGTGGCACAGAGGTACTGTATATTTTAACTTTGACCACAAATAAAATTCTTTTTCACCAAAACAGAAAACCACTAGCTCCAGCAGCAAAGCATTTGGTAATATAGTTTTATTTTCCTCCTTCCCTGCATTCAAGTCCAAGCACACAGACACACACGCGCGCACACACACACACACGCAACCAATTTACAATCGGGTCTTGACGTGCTCAGTGGGAAGGAACTCAGAAAAAAAATGACTTGCTCACACCATGGGGACACGCAAACAAAAATGGAACAGAGATGTGAAAATTAAACAGGCGGAGCACGGTAGATATCGTACGCTGCAGACCGCCGTAACAGCATCCAGCAAAGGCTACCAGCACAATAATACCAGTCGTCTCCCGTAACACACAGGCTGTCAGTTTGCATGGGGGAAAGAGGCAGTCCTTGCCTCCACTTCTGGAACACTCTGCCAGACTGACACTCTGGAATGCAGGCCTTAATAACATTCCCCGTCACTGAGAAGAACACATAACACTCAGCCACATTAAGCTGGAAATCGAGTATGTTCATCCAACACATTTTTTTGTTCATTTCTTTGGACGACCTCAGGCGAAACGGCTGGATGACCTTATTTTTAATAGGGTGCAGTAATTCCATTTTTCATCCATGTAATTAAATTCTTTTTTTTTTTTTTTCCAAGGACAGCTTGTAACGAACAGCGCCAGATGCAGACAATGCAATCTGTTGGAAGGCAACATCTCCATGGGGTTTGAAACAGTTTTTTTAACGTACGACATAGTGTTGTGTCCATGCTACTGTGTATTTCCTGTGGATTGTGACACGTGACTGGCACCAGTTCTGGATGTAGCATCACTGTAGGAAACTAAAAATAAACTGTAGAACCTTTGTCTTACACTGGGGCATGATGTCACAGTAATTCTTAACAACACCCACTGCACTAACCAGCAGGGGGAGACAGAGTGAGCACTGGAAAAAAAATTCACAAACCAAGTATTTTTGGAAGCATGGCAATTCCAGTCCTCATGATCATCAGCTGACCTTAAACTCTCGTCATGTCAAAGGCATCACATTATGTACTTTGGAAGGCAGGAGCCTTTTGGACTACACTGAAAGGAGTGGCCACTACAGAATTGGGACACTTGGTGCAAACACTGACGTACCACCATTGGTTTGGAGACTGCTCAACGAATTGTACCTGTTCACAGTCACTGATCTCACATTATATCATTACATACAGACAAAGAGATGGAAGAACACCAAGACTATTTTGACTAATTATACTACATTTGATTGGCTGTATAAAGATAGGCTAAAAATCCTTTGTGCTATCGCAGGCAGAGTATGTTTCAGTGCCTACACTGAAAGGAAAACATGATTTAGTGATAAGAAGACACTGACTATCTCCCCACATGGAGCTTCATGTTTACAGTTTTGTACTCAGCTGAATTGCTCCACTGAAAGGACACAGCAGCTAGAATAATGTTATACCTTACCAGACTGCTCAAAGGTCAGCAGGTACTGTATTATCCCCTGCAAAGGTCAACATCGGGGTTGCAGAAAAACGCAACTGAGTCACCTGAAGGATGCTGATGTCTATCCAGGAAGATAGAAGTCTTCAGAGCTGGTCAGCTAACATCAGAGTCCGCTCCATGCCAAAGTCATAAATTACTCAAGCCTCCAAAAATTCAGCAGAAAGTCAGCCAGAGGAAAACTAGTTCATACTTGAAAGAGATAAATCAACTATGCAAGGTCACACTTCAAGCTCAACTGAATGAACATAAATGAACAATTTCAATATTTTTCTGCCTTTCACAATGGCCCTTTGAATTTAGAATAAATTTGCATAACAACAATGTAAAGATTACATGCACATCATAGTTGCACAGGTACGGGACCAACATTTTGACGTGTTGAATTCATCCTCAACTTTTACCATGTAAAGAAAACGTTTCCATTAGACCTGACCTGTCACAGGATTCAAATTGCTTTACACAATAAAATAAAACAAAATAATATTCAAAATGCAGGTCACACGTTCCCTTTATGCAATTAACTAATTAGCAAAATGTACATCTCAAAGAAACAATCAATAATTCATGTGAAACTGCTGAAAGGCTGGATGTGATGCGCACTGTAAGACTGATTAAAATGCCCCAGTATGCCAAAATCCCATAAGACAGACACCAAAACCAATTACTTTTTTAGTGTGTAAAGACAGGTGGATGAAAAGCTGTGTTTGAACACTTTACTTCAGAAAGCCACCTTCAGTCCTCAGCAAAACAAGCATACAAGCACGACTCTGTCCTAGTTTTTAAAAATGATAATTTCGGCATGAAAAATGATGGTGGATGTGTTATCACAGTGGGAAAGGTTATGGTGCTAACACAGGAAAGATCACAGTGGGAAATGTTAAGGTGTTAACATGAGACAGATCACTGCACGCTGTCTGCAAGCAACATTAATGTCTGGATTTTTATTAATATCAGTCTCTGGGTATTAACTGTGTAACCAGGGATACGTTTTCTTAGTATTGAAAATTAACGGGACAATCAACGAAAAACCCCCTATTGGTCTTCATTACAGTCTCAGGGAAAATACTGAAGAAAAGCAATAACCTCAGATGTGGGATCAATTGATTTTCAGCTTGGAAAAGTAACAGAACTCCCCCCCACACACACACACACCCCATGACATCACCCAAAAAGGAACGTAAAAGTAAACAGAATAGTTCTGCATGCATACCCTACGCATAATCATGGCATCTGGGAAATTAAATCCTTTCAAAGTCTAGATTAGGCTGAGGGAATGCTAAGAAATATATTTCAAATTACAATAACTGGCAAATGTATTCCCTTCAAACTGCATTTACTGTTAGCTGGATTCCCTGATATTATCGACCTTGTTTTAATATACATGTGCATTCTTACCCATTTGTAAATTACTTTGGAAAAAAGCATTTGCTAAATGAATAAATGTAAATAAAATGGTAAATGAAAGACTGGTGCCATTTCTTAAAAGTGAAACCTTTATCAACACATATAAAACATAGCAGCACCTACAATATCTAAGATGTGATGTAAGCACAGGCTCATGACTGAAAAGTCAGCTACTGGTCAATTATAAAAAAACTACATCAAAACTAATATCAATTTTTGCATATTGGTGACCCTTCTGGTTTGTATTTCAGGTAACCATTTAAAAATTCAATATTCTTGGAATATGTCCATTTTTTGAAATTCACAAAAACCCTTACAGTATACATACACCATTTATGCAGAATCCTGATTTCACACTTTCAAAATAAGACAATGTTTAAATGTATAAATACAACAGAGAAGGGGCAGCACACCGGTTCAATGACTAGGACTGTTGCCTCACACCTCAAGGGTCGTGGGCTTGAATCTGTCTCTTAACAATGTCTGTGCAGTTTGTGTGTTCCCTGTGTGCATGTGTGGGCTTCTTCCTCCAGGTTCTCTGGGTTCCACCCATGTTCTGAAGTGCTGCAGGTCAGCAGGATTGGCAAACTTGGGGAAATTACCCTTTGTGTGTGTGCTCTGTGGTGGGCGTACCCTAGGCTGTCTACGAAGGGCTCCAACCGTGACCCTGTACAGTATAAGTGGTTGAATAATGGACACAATGCAGAAATAGGCACAGTCTCCATAACATATGGTTTGATACTAAAGAGAGAAATTTAAATTACCTTAATGTACTGCTCAGAACATTAAATGCAACATTCAACTTTGTTGTAAAGGCAGAAACCAGGACAAACAATCAGCACTCATTATGAGGAGATTTCCTACATGACTAGATGTTTTGTCGTCCATAACAAAATGTGTTCAGTGTGGTATGCAGCTTGTCAGGTACAAGCCATCTCTGGTTACTCCCTCCTCAACTGTGCAGTAAATAAAAAACCAAAGTAGATAAATGGGAAAAAAAATGTAAAAATGGGCACAGGGTGTACTGAGTATTCTGTGTGACTCAACACAGAGCATTCCTATTCCACCGTGATCGTACATCCTCCAACTTACGGCTCCTCGAACTGGCAGAATACACAAGATGCATCTCAGCTTGAAATGGCAAGAAACACCATGGTCTGGACCCCACCCACCTGCAGCTTGCAGAAATCATGAACGAATAAAAATGACAAGATGTGAACAGAGGGTCGGGTCCTGCGTTATTAAAGAAATCATGCAGGCAAAAACTATACATAAATATTTCAGAAAAAGCTGAGAGTGGATAAAAACGGGTTTTTAAATGAAAATAAAAAAGGCAGAGTTAGAGCCCAGGACCCTTCGTCTGACAGAAGTTCCCCACAGTGGCAAGCTTTTGTACTTTACACACCCCCCGCCAACTTCAGAAGTAAAGGCAGATAGCTGATTTGTTGTAACTCTCCATACATGCCAAACAAAAGGATAGTTCAAAGAACGGGAGAGAGTAACCGAGCATCCGTTTCTCTGTACTCTTCCTCCCCATTGGCACCGATCACAAAAATATGCGCTGCTTTGCATGTGGGCAACTCAGGGCGGCATGACCTTCCATACCACACGCTTCACTGACCAAGAGATTTCACAAACCCAACACCTTTTTTCTGTGACAATGAGTGGGACTGGCAGGGATGGTTGTGAAGGGGTGCAGTCCCAGTACTTTGTAAATAAAACCAATTTAAAACCTCCGCCTCACCCCTGTGTAGTACTTCCCAGACCTAATGAGACAGGGCATTCACAGGACCACAGCATCAGCTCATGCAGGGAACGGGTCCTCTGTAGCCCCACACAGCTCCCTGACAAATCATCTCAATTTAATGGATTGATTGAAGCAATTAGCTGGTACTGAACACTGCGAGGCAGTTCCATTAAGCGCAGGAAAAGTAATTGTTCAGGTCTGCAGCCGGGGGGGGGTTCCCTCCCTTGAACAAGGGAACAAACAAAGTTGCTGGAGCAAAGGTGTTGGATTTCCTTACAAGTTTCAAGCGCTGCAGTACCTGGCACATGGAGGAAGAGTGCAGCTGGTACTGCACACTCCGAGCTGCACACGCTGCCCAGTGCTGTCTGGCCCTGTTACCCCAGCAAGGCACACAACAGCACCAAGAAAGACACACACAGAGAAATAGACACGAGCTGGTCAGTTGGGTGCCTGCATGCTTCTTGAACAGGTTTTGGTGAGTTTGGGGACGCTACCACTTCTCCCAGAAAGCTGCGCTTTTCATATCATCCAACGCAAAAATGCCCTGTGGTCAGTATTAAGTCCCACACACAAAAGCAGCAGCTGGGTGTTTCTGGAAGCCCTTCTCTATGCTGGGCCTGAATTAGTCAAAACAAATGTGCCCCTCTCCCCCTTTCCAGTCTTGCCATCAGATTAGAAAGGGGGTCACATGGCTGATTACAGCAGCACATGCCAGTCATGCTGTTCTCACTGACACAGAGCCAAGTCCCTCTGCACAGCTGTATGTCTTTAGGTCACCTTGGAAACGGGTTTAGCCAACGCACCTCACGCAGCGTCTCATCTTTGAACTGAAGTAACGATAAAGCAGGTGATACCCCCCCCAAGGGCTTTCACGGTCAACCTAGTTTAAACATTTAAACTGTGCACTATCTGCTGTCATTTGGTATCATACAACATGGGTCCTACTACAAAACTGCTGAATAACTTCATGTTTTGAACACAGAGAGCTTACTGAGGACGGTGGTCATGGATTTGGCCTTTATCTCTTTTTCTTGGGGTAATTGTCACGGTTGAGCAAAGGAAAAAGAAATGTGACCAGTGTTCCAGAGGTATTTCTTATCATTTCCTGAAAATTTAACATCAAATCAAAAGGAAGACTGGATTTAAAGATCCCCCTACTGACTGGTTTAGCTGACACGTTGACAGGGACCATCGAAGGCCGTGTGGAAATCAACCAGAGGACACGGTACCACAGAAATGTCATTTAGGCTTAAAAAATCTCTTTGATCTTTGACTTCCACCTCACTCTGTTGTGTGGCTGCCCTCAGCGGAATTCACGACATGTAACCTACATTCCCTTTGGCTTTTGTAAGCGGTGCTAAGCATGTCTCTTACGGACTGAAGGCAGTCAAACATGGATGTCAACAGCCATTTCCTGTTTGCCACCAATAAAGCGAGTCCTAGTCAGTGAACTGACAGCTGAATCACATGTTTCTCGTTCAGCTCCGTGAGGTTTCCAACACATACCCAACACACAAGATTTCTGAGCCTCATATAATAAATATGGCTACATAATTTATTATGTCATTACTATTCACAGACATATACAACACTGGTGACAAAAAATGTCAGTGGAATTTTCATTCACACAGAGTTGGGTATCTTTTCAATGTAGTGACTGATGTGGCAAAGAAAGGCAATAATCACCATAGCTTGCAGAAAATGAGAAATTACCAAAAAATTGCAAATACAGCACATAGGATTTTCAGGTACACACTATACACAAGGAAAAAAAATCCTGATTTAAAAATTTTACAAATTTGGCAGGCACTTTTGAGTTGCTAACCACAACACCAAATGTACAGTTAGCCTACACATATAATATAAATAACAAAAAAAATTA
>JABJVR010004455.1:0-14690 GCA_025773905.1 Chitala chitala
GTGTGAGTGCGCGTGTGCGTGCGTGCGTGCTTGAGCTAGAGAGAGAGAGAGAGCAGAGTGGAGTGGATAGAGACTGACAAAGAGAGAACAGCAGTGTGTGTGTGTGTGTGTGTGTGTGTGTGTGTGTAAGAAAGAGAGAGAGCGAGGGGGAGGGGGAATATGTGAGTGTGTGTGTCTGAGAGAGCACAAGAGGAGGGGGGAGTGTGTGTGTGTGTGTGTGTGTGTGTGTGTGTGTCTGTCTGAGAGAGCGCAAGAGGAAAGGAGGGGGGAGTGTGTGTGTATGCGTGTGTGTGTGTGTGTGAGAGAGAGAGAGGGCTAGAAACAAGGGGAGGGGGAAGTCTGTGTGTGTCTATGTGGCTGGAAGAAGGCGGGGAGAAGAGTGTGTAGGATGAGAGTGTGTTTGTGCTTGTGGATGCGTGTTTGAGTGTGTGACATTGCAGGAGGGGGAGTGTGTTTGTGTATTTTAAAGGCATATGGGAGGGGCAATTGTGTGTGTGTGTGTGTGTGTGTGTGTGAGAAGGACAAAAGTGTGTGTGTGTGTGTGTGTGTGTGTGTGAGTGAGAGAGAGAGAAGGATTGGAATGGAATGCATCTAAAACAGGCAGGGAAGAGTGGAGTGTGTGTGTGTGTGTGTGTGTGTGTGTGTGTGAGAAAGCGAATGAACATGTTTAGAAAGACAAGAGGTTTTTGTGTGTGTGTGTGTGTGAGTGAGAGAGAGGGAGATAGATGAGGCAGGAACAGGGTGTTTGTGATGGTGAGAATGAGAGTGTTTCAAACAGACACTGTGTGTCAGAGATGAAGAGAAGGTGTGTGTGCATGTGAGTTTGAGAAAAGAGATAGGGGAGGTGTGTGTTACAGGCAGACAGAGAGGGGGAGGTGTGTGTGTTAGTGAAAAAGGGAGGGAGTATTTGTGCATCTACTTTGTTTGTGAAAGAGGGAGGAAAAGTGTGTGTGTGTGTGGGCGGGTATGTTACATGTGGGGGGGCATAGCAGTGTGTGTGTGTGTGTGTGTGTATGTGCGTTTTGGAGAGAGAGCAAGGGAGCAGTAAGAGAGCTTGTGTGTGCTTGATTACCGAGAGAAAATGACCAATGAAAGAGAAGAGGTGTGTGTGTGCGCGCGTATGTACATGCGGGAATACGTGTGTGTTGATTGAAGCTGAGAATGTTCTCTGTGACCGGGGGGGAGGGTGCATGCGTGTGTGTGTGTGCGTGCGTGTGTGTGCGTGCGTGTGTGCGTGCGTGCATGTGCTTGTGTGTATGTTGACTGAAGCTGAGAGATATGTTCTCTGTGGCTAAGAAGGGAGGGTGTGTTTTTATGTGTTTGTGTGAGCCATCGTGTGCGTGCATGGGTGTGTGTTTGAAAGAGTGTGTCTTTGCATCTGCTTAGGTGGGTGTGCACCGTGAGAGGCGGGGTAGAGAGTGAGGAGTGTATGGCTTTGTTTATTTGAGAATGCCTCTGTGGGTCTGTGTATGTGTGTGTGCGCACATGTGCGCATACACTGCTGTATGTATGCCTGGGTTTGTGCATGCCTGCATACCTCTATACAAGCATGTGTATTCATATATGCTTAAGAGAGAAGTAAAGACAGTGTGCAGGCAATATGGATTGAGTGAATACAATGAATAACAGTTCTACTTGCGTTACACCTCAGATGAGACCAAGGCTGTTGCCCTTTTCCATCTAGACATCTTGCTTTCTTTATTCCCCTATGCCAGCAACATACACTGGAAAAGCACTCCCCCCCCTCAGAAACCAAGCAAACTTAGAACTGCAACTTGCTTTTTTCTACTGTCATTTTTCTGTGTTGTTAAATTTGTGAGTTAGTGAATAATCCTCCTTCAGTCAATGGGCCAGTGAGTTGGGCAGTCACCAAACAGTTGTTTCTACAGTTTGGAAGAAAAGGAAAAATTTCAAAGGCACAGGGGTCAAATGTGGGCATATCCTACTTGGCCCTTTGATAGATGGAGAACGTCATCCTTTGTCACCCCCAAACAGAGATAAGTGCTGTAATTTATGGATGTTCCACCTCTGATCTTACAGCTACACTGTTGCATTCAGGTTTTGGTTTCCAAAGTGAGCTGAGCCACGGTGACACTCGCACTGGTTCTTTAACATGTTGTTTAGGTGGTCACTTTTAGCCACACTCATTCAACCAACAGTCAACTGATAGACGTTTGTTTTTTACTCTCACCTGCTGGTCTGTTCCAGTTGCTCTTTATACACTTTATTTTAGTCATGTCCACCGTAACTGACTAACTGTTCAACAAATGACCATAAACGTTTGTGTGTTACAAAGCATTTTCTTAGTGCTCTGTCAGTACATGACATAGATGACAGTGAGAGAGTGTAGGAGACTGTCATGGAACGGTGTAGACCTAATTCATGCTGAGGTGGTTAACATCAAATCATGGCTAATCCAAGATGGTAGCGTTGGCCAAAGCCTTTAAAGTATTGGCTTGTGCAGTAGAAAGGGATGAAGTGCGAAATGCACTAAATATGAAGTCCAAAAGGGAAGCTAAAGGAGGGTTAAGGCAGTTTTCGGAGTAGTGAGAGCAACATCCCCAGTGAGCCAATGAATCAATGTTCCTTATCACGTTTTCACACTGCAGAATGATTCCAAAGACCGAAGTTCGCTGCTGCGCTTGTGGACAAACTACCCGTCGTGTACAGTCGCCAACATCTGTTTGATTGCCTTTTGTTTTGCAATTCTTTGTGAAGCACAAAACCAGAGCGTTGCAATTTCATTGTGTTCAAATTATTGAAAGTTATTTTGCTGGTGTTAACTTGCCAATGCCCTGTGTTGTGTATGCTGGGTGAGGGATAGGTTAGTTACTCATTGTCCTGTTTTTATCGACTGTTTAGTTGGTTTTTGCATGTTTGAGCTGGCTGATGTGGTGGTCATTGGTGTTTAATAAGTATGATGGCATTTGACAATGGTGTGTGTGTGTGTGTGTGTGTGTGTGTGTGCGCCACAGACGAGTCTGTGGGAGAAAGAGAAAGGGAACTCCGGTGAAGGTGTGTGACAGAGTCTTTGTCACTGAGGATGAGGAAGAGAGCATGTCTGAGCACAGCTTCTGTCCAGGTATGTTTAACGTCTGATAAATCTGCATAGTTGCTTTGGTGGTGTGTATATCTATACTGTTCTGTCCGGAGAGGATTACCTCAAGTGCTTGCATGTGAGCATGTTCTGTCTGGGTTCATTATAAGAGTTTGTGTGTATGCACATATATGCATATGTTCATATGTGATGGCTATATACAGGTGATCACCATACCTACTCTCCTCTCCTCCCAGGTGATGGCCAGTACCAGGAGGGAGAGGAGGACAGACTACCTGCACCTGATGGCTCCTACTACCTCACAGATCCCTCCCAGCTTTGGTGAGAGACACACTGGGTTTGTTCATGCTCTCATCCTGTGCTGCTGTATGAGCTTTGTGCTAGTTTAGGCCTGCAGTTTATTCTTTGCTTTCTGCATTGTAAATGGTTAGCATAGCATATAGGTGATACATGATGTGTATATCGTCAATATTCTGTACAAATTAAATCCTAGGTGTAACAGCTGAAGGTTGGTTTTCTGAAGTTTGATCCTTGTTGTTTTGTGTTAGCCATGAATGTTTGGTTATAGCAATGCTTGGTCATTGGTGTGTGTGTGTATTGTCTCTGTTTAGAGTCGCTGTTTGTTTCTGCTTTGTTATGTACGCTCTGTATTGGCTGTGTTTACAGCAGGTGTTTGGTCATGTCTTGACATGTATAATCTCTTTGTGCTGTGTTTAGCAAGTGTTCAGTTTGGAGTTGGTGCATACATATGTGTTGTACTGACAGTGGTAACATTTCTCTCTTACAGTGTGTCAGAGCTTGGCGATGAGGGTGGAAGTGGAGCCAGGGGCGCTGTACTCTATCCACCACCTCCTAACTGTCGCATCAGAGAGGTGCATTGTGGGAATCAGGTGCGACTTGTCGTCATAGCAATCCGAGATATCTCCAAAGGAGAAGAGATTACTGTGGACTACAGTCTGACAGAGTGGGGGGAAAATGCTATGGTATGTATTGTGGTTCTTCATTACTTTTCATTATTTACCTTTATTATGAAACCTGCAAAGGTGATTTTATCCTAAGCAAGTTACAGCTCATCAAGTCTTAATTTTGAAGGGAATATTTTAACAACCTGAAACATTTTAAACTGAATTTTTTATGGATAAAAATCTTTAACGAAGAAGTCTTGATAATGATGATGATGGCGGTGATGCAGATTTTCGCTGTTACCGTTAGTCTGCTTCCTGATGTTAACTGACACTTTCATTATAGTCTTGATGATGATGATTATTATTATTATTATTATTATTTTGATGAGTGCATTCAACACTTGTGCCGTTTTACTGGATGTCTTCTGACTGGTGTTGACTGACACAGTTATGTGGAATGTGTTGATCAGTCTGCTTTTATTTAACCATAGGGTTTCCATAGCGCCGTTTCTCCCGGTGGCTTTGAGTGCAGTTCCGATCCTGAGAACAACATCAAGAAAGTGAGCATTGCCGGCCTTCCTGTCCGTAGCTGCCAATCAGCCTCCTACAACCTTCCCACATGTATCCCTTACCTTTGTCCTTTAGAGCTGATCTCCAGGTGGTCTGTGGGTCCAGGTACATTATTTGGGCTGTTCAGAGTTAGGTCATCCTTACATGTACACCTGACACATGGATAGACTTCATACTGATGTACAGAGCCAAACAGTTCTTACTACTTCTCTTCTGTTTTCATCTGGTTTTTATTTTAGTTTTAACGTTAACATTACTCGTGTACAGTCTCCTATTCCAATAAATGCAAAACATATTGGGGCAACTTTGTTGCACAAGGCGCCATATAAATATAAATTTGGTGTGATACCTGCTTGAAAGTGTTCAAGGTTAAGATTATTGTATTTTTTTTTAAATACATTTATTTTTACATAGTGCCCTTTCCAATATGATGACACAGGATGCTTTACGTAAGTGTTGGTTGGTAGAATTATGACACTGGAGTCACCCACTAACCCTCAAGCACAAACCCTGCCTGTCAGGTGCCTGTTCACTGCTGCAGCCTACATGTGCATTGACATCACCTGGATTAATAGGCAGGTGGGTGGGAAGGCTTGTCTTCCCCATGCTAATGTCATGGCTGTTGTCTGCAGGAAGAGGAGGCGGGACCTGTGTCTTTGTCTCTGGCTGTCTCAGACTACCTCACCCCATCCTGGTCCCTGTCTCCTTCCTCCTCGCCCCTCTCTCACTCGGAGGCCAGTGACTCTGACCGTGAGGACGAGGAGGACGAAGACGACGATGAAGACGACGACCGGGTGGAGGAGCAGCATCGCGGGAGGATGCTGCGTCGGCGCAGGCGTCGGAAAGCGGCCGCATCTACGTCCAAGAGGAAAAAGACACCGCCCCGGACACCGGGGCGCTCATTGCCCTTCTCCCGCAGCCCCGCCCCCACCCTTGTCCCTCGGACCCCCTTCAAACCTCCCGCCCCAGAGCCGCCCAGTACCAACATTAATAACAACCTCAGCTTCGGACGAGGTATGGGTGTGTCTGGGGCAGCGGGCGTGGTCCCACAGAAGCAGCGCTGCATGCATTGCGGCAGGCACTTCCGCTCCCTGGCACGACACCTGGAGAAGCACCACGCCCAGCAGCCTGAGGTTAAAGCCGCCATGGTGCGCGCCCAGTTCAACTCCCATGCTGGTTCTACCCTCACCTCGCCTTCCTCCACACCCACCACCTCGACACCTCCCAGTCTCTTCCAGAGGGACGCACACCTCGGTCCGGTGTCCCTGTCACTCTCGCTCTCCCCTCCAGCACTCTCCCATGCTCCGGCCCCGGCAGGGCCCAGGAAGAGCCCAGCTCTGTCCACGTCTCCCAGGAAGAGCCCAGCCCCAGCACTGAGCACACCTCCCAGGAAGGGCCCCGGCTCGGCCGCCGCCCAAAAGAAGAGCCCTGGCCCCGCGACACCGCCAAAGAAAGGTGGACGCAGAATGAAGAGGGAGAAGGATGAGGAGACGGAGGCAGTGGGGCAAGCAAAAGAGGAGACGCAAGAGGTGGCACCCTCCTTGGCCTGCAAGGGGGAGCCAAAGCAGGGGGAGCAACAAGAAGGGGCAGAAGGAAAGGAAGAAGAGAGTGGAGGAGAAGACAAGAGAGGGGAGCCAACGAGGTACTACTCTGGCTACGAGCTACTGTAGCGTCTGAGACCTGTGCTCAGTGATCACTTAGAGAACAGACTTTTTGGCTTCGGGCTACAGGGTGTCAGTTTGTCTGGTGGTCTAATTCTCTAAGTGATCCTGACATGTTAACGTTTGTCATTAATGTGTCAAAGACAAGTCGTGAACGTGCGCCATTGACATCTGTTCCTGAAAGTATTGTTAGCATGTGTTGCCAGCACGTGTGGACAGCGTGCCTCTAAGCTCTGTGGCCGAACGTTCGGTGTGTCACCGAGAGGCCTGTCTCGTGACCTTCCGCACTGACGTGTGTGCTGTTGTTCCTTCTCTCCTTTTAGTTCTGGACGCTCGCACATGCTGCCCCTGCTGTCCTCGCTTTCCGCACTGGTGGTGTACCTGCGCAGGCTGCAGCACTCCGCGTTCCTGTCTCTCTCACGCTCACCACAGTCAGCCGAGGCCTGGCGCCTGCTCTGCCACTCGAGCCTCGCGCTGCTCATCCTGTACAACCGGCGCCGTGAGTGCGAGGCCTCGAAGCTCACGCTCGAAGAGTACCGCGTGCGCGTCCGCCCCCAGTGCCCTGCCCCTGTGCCGCCCGGTGCGCCACCCGTCCTCACGCCGCTGGAGGCCTCGCTCTCACCCTTTGAGCGCCACGTGCTCCCCCACCTGCCCCGGGTAGGTGTGCAGGGCAAACGGGGGCGTGTGCAGCCGCTCATCCTGCCCCCTCACAGCGAGCCCTGCCTGGAGCTGCTGCTGCAGACGCGGTTCGAAGTGGGCGTGGACCCACAGAATCCCTACCTATTTGCTCGGCCGTATCACTCCCCGGCCACGCCCCTGCGGGGCACAGACCTGCTGCGCAGCCTGGCTCGTGCCAGCGGGACACGCAACCCTCGGGCACTGACCCAGACAAGGCTGCGGCGGCAAGTGGCCATCCTTACCCAGCTGCTTCTGCTCACCGAGGGGGATGGTGGTGCTGAGGGCGGCGGGGCCGCCACCCGCCGCCTCGAGAGCTTCCTGCAGAAGGAGTACCACGTGACGCAGAGCTGCGCTGGGATCGGCCAGGACCCGGGGCTGATGGGACGCGTGGCCCGGGTGGTGTTGTGCGGCGAACGGGATGGTGTCCTTTTCCGGGGCATGAGCCTCCATCACATCTGCTTGGAGCTGGACGGTGAGCAGAGAGACGTTCGGGGGGTGTGCAGATTTCACACAAGTCTTTTTCACTCTTGTCATGCTGAAATTGCTGTGTTTTGCATTAGCAAAGCATCATTCACTTATTCGCACACACTTAATTTGGTCTGTAGAAAAACACTGTCATCTGACATACTGATACTGAACATCTTCAGAGTGGCCACTACAGATTTGAGACAACAGGTGGCATAAAACTTTACAAACATTAATTTCAAGAAGGTAACGTAAGATATAATTTCGCTTAATGTTTATATAACTTGAATTAAAATACTGCTGGGTATTTTACCGAAGTAGTTGGCTGTGGTGAACTTTCTGTTAACTGTGTGTGTGTGTGCACACGTGTGTTTGAAGGACTTAGTATTAAAGCCAGCTGATAAAGTGGGGGTAAGAAGCAGATGATTGAAAAGTTCTCTGCTGCAGAAACTGGTACAATATGTGTGCCTCTCCGTGAATGGCAGTGATGTCAAATTCTGCGGATTCCTTTTCGGACGAGTCGGAAGTGGAGAAGACACCGGGCAAAGACAAGGAAGGCAAGGGCAAGAAAGGGGCTGCCAGTGCGTTTTCCGGTCGACAGAAAAAGGCCAACGACAATCCTAACACGTCCAACGAAACCACACCTACTGCTGCACGCAAGAGAGGCAGCGGCCAGCCCAAACCAGGTGTGTGTGTGTTTGTTTGTGTGTGTTTAACTTGGTGTTTGCCACTGACGTTTAGGGGCATAGTTTTAGGGTAGAGCAAATCCACCACCAACAGGCACAGGATTGGTGTCCTTCTATGAGAGTCCTTCGTTGAGAGGCCACACGTGCACGCACAAACATTTGCCTGTCCGTTGCAGCTGCACCTTTTTCTGGTTATAGTGTACACACACTGTGTTTATGGTGTGTCTCCCCCCTTCCAGGTAAACATATTTTGTGTAAGTGTGTGTGTGTTTACATATCTTTGTGTGTGTGTGCGTGTGTGTGTGTACCCAAAGAAGAAGTGTGTGGGTGTGGTCCATGTAAAAAAACAACAGACAGCTATTGTAGTCAGTCACTGTGACATTGTGAGGGAAGGAGGGTATGCGTGGTGCCATGTAGACCCCTGTGCACAATGTCTCCTGCAGGTAAGCGTGGTGTGCTTAAGCGCCCGTGGTCAGAGGCTGAGCGCGCTGCTGTGGAGGCCCACCTGACACACAACATCATGGAGCTGCGGGTCCCTGCCAAGGCGGACTGCGAGCGCTGCTTGCAGCACTGCCCCCTGCTGGTCAGCAACCGACGGGACTGGCGTGCCATAAAGTTTTACTGCCACAACCGTATCCAGCTGCTCAAGAAAAAGGGTAGGCGAGAGGAAATGGCCCAGGGGTGCAGTACATCTGTCTGAGGAACCCCCTCCCCATCCAGACACATCAGGGGAGGGGACAGAATTGTTCTTTACAGGGTTGTTCAAAATAACTCAGTGCAGAGGTCTGTTTTACAATTAAGCCCTGTGCTGTTGTAACCAAGAGCCTAGAAGCTTTAAAAGCACACATTCGGTGGGAGCACACCCACCTCCCCTGCCCCCACTGGACTGGCAGCCTTCATAGCGAAGGGGGCGGGGTTTTCCAGAACATGCTGGTGTTCCTTCTACCTCCATTTTCAGTTGTTGGTTTCTCAATTAGCTTGTTGATCCTTTCAAGTGATTAGAAGATGGGGTGACTCCAGGGCGATACCCCAAACCTTTTTTACACCACCCCTCAGGAAGTGAGATCCCCAATCCCCACGTTATGGAGATGGGTCCTGTTTTTGTCTTTTTGTGTGTTCTCTCTTGTTTGTTGAGAACAGGTTGTTGTGGATATATAAGGGGACATAATTTTAGAGAAGGAGGGTCCCATGTCATACTCAAAACAGAAGCAGTTTTGGATTAAACATGGTAAACTGCAATACAGAAGTCATTCCACTGTTGATCCCTGTACTGGGACCTGTGCTGGTCCTGTCACAAGGTTATATGCACCTTTGTTAGAAAATAAACTACTACACATATATTACTTGGACAAGTGTGTGCAAACTGTAATGAGAAAGAGACTCCCCCTTGTGCTTCAGGTTAGCGTTACTTTGAATTACATTTCTACCAGGGACCTTCTGAAGGATTCAGTATTAATCCAGGGAACCCAGGGGAACGTTCTAGACACGTTTCACTGAGGAATACTACCACTGAGATATTTAAACTTGCTAAAATATGACCACTTCCTCTGTTATTTTACACACAAACAGGTTCTTATTTTGTATTAAAAGGAATGTTATAATCACTTTCTTGCCTACTGGTTTTCCCATTGATGTACATTATGATGTATATATTGTATGTAAATAGTTACTGAACTTACAATACTTAAATATTGTAAAACATCCTTGTTTTGTGTTAGTTGTTCTTTTTTTTAACAATGTGTAATAAAAAGCTACATTTCTATTTAGGGTGTATTTTTAATCTTCCTTTTTTTTCTAGCATTGTTCCCATGCTATAGCAGGATCCGTTTTTCGGCACATCCGTCTCCATTTGGATCCAAGGCATCTTCAGGGGGTGACGCTCACGTATTTCATGTGCGCCTTGATGTGATCCATCCACTGTTTCTTGGGTCTACTGCGAGGGTGGCAGTTGCTGCAGTGTAGACTTGTTTGACCAGTTTATCCCACAATGCCGATGCTAGTTGGTCCATTTGCACACTGATGGGACCAAGAGCAGTTGCAAACTGAGCTTTGCGTTCCTGTAAGCGCCACCATTTTATCGGCTCTATTCCTGTCATTGGGGATCACTTTCAGCTTAGAATATCCAACTGGAGGTCCATGACGAGAGGCCAATGTTGGGGGGCAGTTGATTTCGAAGGGATCGCTTTTACAACCAATTTCAGATTGTGTCACCTCACAAGCAGATAATCAGTTTGAGTCCTGCACCCGCCACTGGTGTACGTAACGAAATGCATAGGCATGTGTTGGTCACCAATAGCTCGTGTGCTTCAGTACAGTCCAATATCCAGATTCCATCATCGTTGTGTGTGCCATACCCATTTCCACCATGACATTGGCTATAACTGTCTCTCGCTGTCCCAACGTGGCTATTGAGGACGCCTCCTAATAGCATATGTTCTCCGGGACTGACAGTTCACAGATGGGCGTCCAGTCTTTCCCAAAATTCGTCCTTCTCATCTTCAGGGCATTCAATTTTGGGGGCATAGCACGTAATGATTGAGAGTAGTTGAGACAGATTTGACTTTATTGGTCATGAGTCCATCTGGTATTCTGTGGACATCGACAATGTTGTGTCGATACTTCTCACTAATGACAATACCAACACCATTTCGAGTGCTGCATTCTCCATTATAATATAGCTTGTATACTTTGCCAATCTCCCAAGCTTTGGTTCCTCCAGAGCTTCAGCTAGTTCTCTGCTTCTCCCGGCCAAGGTTCCGATAGTGATGTTTGCAATACATAGGTGGACTAGTTTCTTTGACCCGCCCCGTCCAGAGACGGGTAGCCCTCGCAAGTTTTCCGTGTTGATTCTGGGGGACGCCCTACCCTTTACGTCCAAAATTTGATGAGACATTCCTATTGATGCGACTGAAATACTTCAACTGATGTGTCACTCCATCTGTCATTGAAGGCATTTTATACCTACTGCCAGATGTTAATGAGAGGCCACTCCTCTAGAGAACAGACGCCTTTTGCAGCCACTTCACTGAAGCACAGATGCTGCTGAGTGAAGACAGTTCTTCTCCTTTATCTGCTGTTGGGACGTGGGGTCCTCTTCCACCTTCAAAACCTTTGACTGTCTTCTCTTGTAACTCCTTTGTCCAGGCATATGACAGGCAGTGCCTGGTTCCCCAAATGTTGGATCCAGGATGGCGGGTTGTTTTTATGATGGCAGGAGGGTCTTTTTTAACAGTGAACCCCACTCACCGTGCCGCTAAGCCATCAGAAGACACTGTGACCTTTGGGAGTTGCCGGCTTCCATCCCAGTCATGTCCTGCTAGCTCAGCCGCTGGCTGTAGCCAACTGCTTATTTAACATATTCGCTAGGATACGCTAGCCTCCGTATCTGGAGCTCGTTCACCTATCCGCAACCTGGGGACCGCCCGTGTAGCATCAGCTACACCAACGGGTATTTTTTATCTTTGCAGAACTGATATTATGCTACAGAAAAAATGTTACAATACTTTGAAGTACAGTTTTGGAACAACAGACAAACCAACACATTTGGGACATTATATTGTGCTGTCATAGCAATTTAGAGAGAAGCAAACAAATATTTAAAGCATGAAAATGTATTTTGCACGGCTTCAGCCATGAAACTGAATCGGATAGCTCTGATATCAGGTGTATCAGCAGACCTGTAGCCTCACTTTTCTCAGCCAGAAGGGGGCAGTCCTAATGAAATATCTGTGGACCTGTACCTTTATACTCTTCCAAAGATACTGCTGTTTGTGCTACATCTATATAACAAAAATTATTTACGGAAAAAATCTGCTAAATAAAATTACCTTAATTTAGCATATTTTGTAAAATGCTCGGTTGTATGATGGCACTGTTCACCTGCTTCAGATTTATATATTTAACCCAGATCTTTTTCGATGGTTGCCAAAGACTAGGTGCTTCTCCTCGTTATCCCAGCTGAGGAGGTTTGTTTCCATGAGTCCTGCGTCTTGGTTTGTATCAACTCCAGGGATGCCTAGTGCCTTTAAAAAGCATGGCCATGCAACTAACCACTGGCCTGGCCACAAGTCAGTCAAATGTTGACAGTTTCAAATGTGTGTAGTCACACATTTAGTAAACTGAACCGAAAATTGCCTATGGTTTAAATGTGAGGTTGGGCTAAGGAGAAAAACATGGCATAAATGAGCAATAACATTGTTCATATTTTTATTTATGGTGCTTTTTGCAGTGTATCAGAAAAACAGATAAGGCGCATATTTGCGTATTTACGCAATAAAAAAAACGCCGGATACCCAGTTGTTTTCAGATCAAAGCGTACTGATACGCTGGTAAAAAAAAAAAAAAAAAAAGGATACGCAAATAATTTTAAACTGACGCGTAATTAACTATTCACAATGGTAGAATACGCAAATAAACTGGTTAATATATCCAGTAAAAATTCAACAAATGTTTCGATTATTTCGTACACTAATGGTACCGATAATAACCCCATTCGTTGAGATTCTAATCACGTCAAAAATAGCCGATGACCTATACTATAGAAGGTGCGTTCAAGTGTATCTAATCTGTTGTATTCGTAATGACTCGACAATACCCGCACGATTACGAATGCATTTTCGTTACTATTCGGGTTGTAATCGCGAACGTTTTTGGACTACATTTATTCTTTTTAATTATCTGGGCAATATCGAAAAATATCCCATAAACCTACAACATATAAGTACGACTGAAAAATTATTTCTAAACATAAATAAACACGTTTCTTTCCAATAAACTTGTCTTAGGTTAAAAAAAAAACTATAAAAAAACCAAATACCAATTTAGTCATTGCCAATACCCAATTAAAATTGAAACCATGCGGTACCGAAAAGCTGGATAGCCATTTATTTTGATGAATACCCAATTAGTTGTAAAACAGTTGGATAATACTCAGCTCACATGAAAACCTTATCTATTGCTCTGTATATGGAGCTACACTGATCAGCATAACATAATGACCACTGACAGATCAAAGTGGGTGGGATATATTAGGCAGCAAGTAAAGATTTTGTCCCTGACATTGATGTGTTGGAAGCATAAAAATGGGTGAGCATAAGGATTTGAGTGACTTTGCAAGGGCCAAACTCTGATGGCTAGACGACTGGGTCAGAGCAACTTCAAAACTGCAACTCTTGTGGGATGTTCCCTGTCTGCAGTGGTCAGGACCTACCAAAAGTGGTCCAAGGAAGGAAAATCGGTGAACTGTGAACCAGGTACCTAAACATTGTTGCTGATCAACTACACCCCTTCATAGAAACAGTATTCCCTGATGGCAGTTGCTTCTTTCAGCATTATAGTGCGCCCTGCCACACTGCAAGAATGGTTCAAGAATGCTTTGAGGAACACAACAATGCGTTCAAGGTGTTGACTTGCCCCTCCAAACTCACCAGATCTGAGTCGAATCGAGCATCTGTGGGATGTGCTTGAAAAACATGTCCGATCCATGGAAGATCAACCTTTCAACTTACAGGACTTAAAGGATTTGCTACTGAAGGCTTGGTGACAGATACCACAGCATACCTTCAGAGGTCTAGTAGAGTCCATGCCTCAATGGGTCAGGGCTGTTTTGGCAGCAAAAGAAGGACCTACTCAATATTAGGTGTGTGGTCATAATGTTATGGCACTATACATACTTTATACACAACAATCATACATGCATAAACTAATGAAGATGTGGTCAAGATGTTTGTTCTTTAGGTCAGACATCAGAACGGCCATGAACTGTGATTGAAGTGACTTTGATAGTGGAATAATTGTTGGGGCTAGGTGGGGTCCTCGGAAATAGTCTTCTGGGATTTTAGAATAGTGCAAAAAACTAAAAGCATCCAGCAACTGGCAATTTTGTGGGTGAAAGTGCCTTGTTATTGAGAGAGCTACAAAGTGAACATCCAAGATAAGCTGTCAGGAAGGTGACAAAAGAGCATCTCTGAATGCACTACAAACTAAACCTTGGCGTGTACGAGTTGGCACAGCAGACGACCGCACCAAGTGGCACTCCTGTCTGGTAAGGCTATAGCTGGAAACTGGAAAGCAAACTATTAGAATAACACTGTCTGGTCTCTTTAATCTTGATTTCTTGAAAAATAGAGATTATATGGTCAGAGTTTTATGGATCAGTCCTGTCTTGTGTCAAGAATTCAGACTGCTGATGATGTAATGGTGTATTTCATTGGTTTTTAAAAACAGCTCAGACTTGTTGCAGATAATGTCAAGATACAGGACTATTGTTGCACATGTTCGTTCCTTTGTGGCCACAGTGTACCTATCTCCTAATGGCCAATGGCCTCCACAGTCACCAGATCTCAGTCCAATAAGGTACCTTTGGGACATGGTGGAACAGGAATTATGGAACAAAAACAAGCAGCAAAGAAATCTACAACTGTATATGATGTGGTTGCGTCAGCATGGATCAAAATCTCTAAAGAGCACAAATCACAAAAGAATTCTCACACAAAAGATAAAGGTAGACAGAGTGGAACTTAGTTAAACATAAAATCTTTTTGAAATATTGTATGCATTTAATCATCAAATCAATCGTGGTTTGGTCGCCTGACCCTGGAATGGAAAAGCTCATAGAAACAAAACAATGATTTGTCTGTCTGTCTGTCTGTCTGTCTCTCTCTCTCTC
>JABJVR010004457.1:0-14686 GCA_025773905.1 Chitala chitala
TCCACGTTCAAAGTCACTTAAATCCCCTTTCTTCCCCATTCTGATGCTCGGTTTGAACTTCAGCAAGTTGTCTTCACTACATCTAGATGCGTAAATGCACTGAGTTGCTGCCATGTGATTGGCTGATTAGCAATTTGTGCTACCACGCAATTGAACAGGTGTACCTAATAAAGTGGACGGTGAGTGTACACGCAAATTAGCCGCGATGTCCATAGGCTGCAATACAATGCACTCCCATCCACCTCCATTCCCAACGAAAATATGAAACATCTAATTAATTTCACAAATCCAGCTGTAGCATAAACACGTAAATGGTATGAACGACTTAAACACGTCACTTACGCTTGTAGGATATTGTTGCTGTATTTTTGTTATTTATTTCATGCGTGAAAAACGTTAACTGCTACACCTACGTGTCCCGCAATGTTATTTGTGACTAGAATTTAATCGAAGGCGTACAGAAGCTAGACGTAAAATATATAGTCTGGTAACTTTCACCACCATCATCATCATCATCATCGTCATACCAAAATCGATCACACCATTATTAATCATAGGATTAAATAATTATTAATGCAAATCTCACCTTACACAGGGAAGTGTTTAGCTCAAGCGACACGTCCACAGTTATTCACAGCTTGCAAGCATTTTGTATTGTACTTTCGGTTTCGATTCGATTAATTTCATTTCCTGTCCTTCCTATCGATTTCTGCTGGGTCTGAGGTTGCACTACGTTACCTAGGATGACTATTTCGGTTTTCGAAAAAGAAGACTGTGGAAAGGGAGGGGTGGCAGTTGTGTCTCTGCGGTAGGTGAGACGTAAGCGTGTAAAAACTGGACTGAGCTGTAAGCGAAAAGCGAACTGCGGTTCACTGCGAAAAGGTGCAGACCAGGTTAACTCGCCTCAAATTCCTGTTGATCATGTGTTGTCAGCTTCCAACATAGTTACAACTTAATAAAATTACTTCATTCAACATAAATATGAACATAAACACTTTGACAAATTAAAATTGTCTCGTCTTCGCTTTATCAGTTTTTAAAACTTAGCCGCAGGAATTAATTTGGCTCCCCTAGCTGCAATCAGAGAAATGCGACAGTTATTTTACACGTCAATTCATATTGAGTTAGTAATAAGATGAAGTTATAAGAGCACGGTGTCTTCTGTACAATCCCATGTTATTGTGCATATTTCGCTTGTTAAATCAAAAGTCTTAAGTATTGTGAGTATTTAAAAATTAATAAAAAAAAAACTGACAATATAGAAGGATCGAAAGGGAAACAAACTTGGATGACAAAAGAGTTGGGAGACTGTAACGGAATGCTAGTCCGTTCTATGGAATATTAGTGAATGGACACCACCAGGAACAATTGTACAGTATAAGTCTATGTTATTTATTGAACTATTCTTCAGCAGAAAAAAATATAACATAATGTAATACTAGTTAATCATTTCAGGCTGGCCAACTGAAGTGTTAGCTGATATTCAAAAGATGAGGTTTTTAAACAGGTAATGAATGTTTGACTCAATTTACCCACCTGTCTTTTTGAGCAAGAAATGTTGGGACACCCATGAAAGGACCCGAGTTGTTTAGGACTTGCCCATCCTCTGATGGGTGAATCCAACTATAACAGACAGGGAATGGTGAATTGTACTTTGCAGTAGATATTTATGTATGATACTGTGGCCTCACGGCGCTCAGACTCCGTCTCTGTCCCAGATGTGGCTTCTAGTCAGTGTGACCAAACATGAACCTTGGAATGCGAGGACAGCGCTCATCCAAAGAGGGACAGACTTGAGCACCTGGGGTTTATGTGAAAATGTCTGTGCTGATCTAACTTATAGGATGGAGCATTACATCACTTGGTGGGCCTTCCATACAGCGAAGGAGAGGTGGAAGGGCCTCTTCAAGCTGTAGGTCCTGTCGATTTCTTAAGGTGACACTGTTTCATTTCCCAAGAGAAGTGAGCAGTACTGGTTGAATACTCGTCTCATGGATGTTGGAGGTTTTTTCATGGGGCATGCCCTTTTGTGCTCCACAAGTATTGGATCACTTTCCTTTTTAAACCTGTTTTTAGCCAGTTGGAGTATCAAAAGGTCATTTTTAAGTATTTATTGTCATCAGGCACAACAAGGTCAAGTCAGAAAAATTAAGGATTGTGAACTATAGTTACAAATGTCTATTTTATTCTATTATTCTACTTGTTTCTAATCCTTTTATTGTATTGCATTATTTATTATTTTATTCATTATTGTGTTTTATTAATTATTGTAAATAAAAATGTCTTTGTTTAAAAATGTATGCCGGAATGCCCTTTAATGCAATAGTGAATTCACTCTGGAGAGATCTTTCTGACCGATAAGAAAAAAAAAACGTTTTACATGGTATTTTATCTTTACAAAGTCTGAGTATTTTAAACAGCTTTGTATTAATTTTGTAATAAATTATTGTATAATAATTCTTCTTCGTCTTTCATCTGCTCCCTTTAGGGATCGCCACAGCAGATCATCCTTCTCCATGCCAACCTGTTTTCTGCAGCTTCCTCTATCACCCCAACAATTGTATTGCCTTAAAATGGGTTCTGCCACCAACTATTTAAGGAAGTGAGACAAGGCTTCTCAAAATCAGATGTTTTTATTTCCTGAAGAAGTGATTTCAGTGGTTTGGTAGAAGCCATGTGTTATATAATTTAGTTATTGATACATTTTGTTTCTTTAATTTGTACTTTTCTTTTTATTACTTTTGAGCCCTGTACACTAGGTGGATCTTGAGGCTTTTTCTCTTCTCCAAATTCACAGTGAAAACAAACACACTGTATTGACAAAAATTAAACAGTTATGTAAAAAACAGCATGCACAGTTTGAGCAATAACATTTTACTGAAGTACAATATTCATCGATCCATTATCTTAACCGCTTATTCCTGGTGAGGGTCACGGGGAAGCCTGGAGCCCATCTCAGAGCACATATGGCACAGGGCAGGGGACACCCAGGGCGGGGCATCAACCCACTGCAGGGCACGTGCACACACACACTACAGGCAATTTGGACACACCAATCACAACCTAACCTGCATGTCTTTGGACTGTGGGAGGAAACCAGAGCACCTGGAGAAAACCCACCACACACAGACCCAAGGCGGGAATTGAACCCCCAGGCCTGGAGGTGCGCAGCAACAGTGCTAACCACCACGCCACTGTGCCACCATTGAAGTATAATATAGACAAACAAAATGAACAAATATCTTGATGGCTGCATGCTAGGATAGGGAGTATTTTCAGAGGTTTTGTTCTGTCTGCTGAAATCAAATTTAAGTCTGTTATGACAAGCATAAACCTTTTACTGGAGCATATACACTCACCGGCCACTTTATTAGGTACACCTGTTCAATTGCTTGGTAAACCAAATTGCTAATCAGCCAATCACATAGCAGCAACTCAATGCATTTAAAGTCCATCCCTTTATGAGTACAGTGTACCCATCTTCTGATGGCTACTTCCAGCAGGATAATGCATCATATCACAAAGCTCAAATCATCTCAGACTGGTTTCTTGTCAACATGACAATGAGTTCACTTTACTCAAATGGCCTCCACAGTCACCAGATCTCAATCTAATAGAGCACTTTTGGGATGTGGTGGAATGGGAGATTCGCATCATGGATGTGCAGCCGACAAATTTGCAACAACTGCGTGATGCTAACATGTTAATATGGACCAAAATCTGTGAGAAATGTTTCCAACACCTTGTTGAATCTATGCCACGAAGAATTAAGGCAGTTCAGAAGGCAAAAGGGGGTCCAACCCGGTATTAGCAAGGTGTACCTAATAAAGTGGCCAGCGAGTGTAAATGGCCATTGTTTGGTGTAGCTTCCATATAAGAGAGCAACTCAAGAAGACCTGTTACAAACCATGAACTGAGACTTCTAAATAAAGGTGTAACACCCATAGAAGAATATGGGTAATTAAAAGCTCTTTCCGAGTTACGTTATTGGTCCCTATGAGCGCCTGTCCGCGTGCTTCAAAAGAGTGCGCGTGATGGACTGTCGTTTTTTTTTTTTTTTTCCTCTTCAAACCGTCAGACGGAAAACAGAAGCCGGAGAGGTTGTTCAATGACTTGAATTAATATAATTTAAATTTATTGTTAATATGTTATAAAGAGTAAAACCTAATAGCCTATAGTGTTTAAGAAAAAATCAAGTTTAGTTGCTTTCGCCCTGAACCTCCGGTGAGTTCAATTAGTTAAGTTGTTGCATAGCCATAGTGATATTTTCTGAGGTAATATTACATGTTGTGAGTAGATAAACACTCCGACTGGTTTTAACTATTTTGTAACGATTGAATGTTTCCTGATAATATGTTAATTACTTTAAATGTTCAGTTTACTTTAAATGGTCAGTTGTGGAAATGTAAAATTTTGGTTTACAAGTTAATTTCTTCCGGTTAATACTTTGTAGTTCGGTTATGTTAAAACGGATCGCTTTATACCAAAATATGTTAATTACTTAAATGCTGTTTATGTATTTTTGAAAATTTATTACTTTTGAGTGGAATACTCTAAAATTTAATCAGTGGACTAACAAAATGCTGAGAAATTGATTGGTGCTACATTAACATTTACTTAAGGACTAATATTAGAAATTCTGTGCTATATGCGTAGATTGTTTTTTTTTTGTTGTTTCGGATGATTTGAACTGTCCCCTGTAACCGATTTCACTGAGTGCGATAACGAGCCAGTCCCAACGTGAAGATGGAAGGACCTCTTCACACAGTGTGGCTGTAACGTTCACAGAACGAAAGGCACGGAGGCAAGGGTAAAGTCTAATGCGCAAAGGGGAACTTTAATACAACGGGTCAGGAACAGGTACATAGGATTACATATAGCCAAGGTATAACAAGGCCAGAGTCATAGTGACTATTACTTCAGGTACTTTGAACAACTGGCCAGGACTTGAACACAAAGCACAGTATATATAAGGAACAACAGGCTCAAACACACGCAGGAATTAAGATAAATACACAGGGCTTGGAACAGATAATGAGGACTAATCACACAGGGAAACGTGGCAGGAATAGCGACATCTGGTGGACACGCATGGCATGGCAGGGCAGGGCAGGGCAGGGCAGGGCAGGACATGACATGACATGACAGTGGCCAGCTGCTGAAAGTTCTGACTGACTGACTGACTGACTGACTGAGTGAGTGAATCGACATATTAAATTACTGAAAGATTTCCAGCTAAGGAATTATTTTGTTTCCCTTTATCCTACATGGATACAGAAATATGAACAAATGAACATTAAGGACAATTCATCTTTATTTGTTATTATTGTAAAGAGTTATATTCTTGTGATGGCCACACGCATGGCCACACAACTCTGAAGAAATCCTTATGCACTGTTTGTATTTTTGGTATTGGAGTTGTATGGGGTTTTGTACTTTCAGTGTTTTTGTTTTAGAGTTGTCAGTGCCTTGTTGTTTTAGAGTTGTCAGTGCCTCAGGGCCTTAGGCTAATTGATTGATTGAACTTTCTGAAACATGTTAAGTGTCTGCTATAGTGGGGGGGATTATTGTTTTATTGGGATATTTTCTTTATATTTTGGATTTATATTTAGTTTTGTGTATTTTGGATTTTGATTAATTTAGATTTATTTAGTTTGTAGGTAATTAATGTAATTGTTTGTTACCCCTTTATTTTTGTAATGGTTTGAGCAGCCATTATATAAGTGGTTTTCTGTTTGTATTGGAGGGGGTTTTCTCTTTTGGCTGCCATGGCAGGGAGTTATGCTAATTTGTTTTGGTAATTTTATTTATTTATTTATTTATTTTGGTGGAATAAAAATCTTTAAAAAAAAAAAAAACTCTGGGATTCCTCTTGCTTGGCAGCTTGGTCCCTCACAATTCTACTTAATTTTTTGGGTTAAATGTTGTAAATTATTTTTTTCTTTATTAATGTAATAAACCCGCCAATGGTTGCACTGTTCTATTGGTCTCCATGTTCCTACTCCCCAGGACCTTATAACCAATGTGTTAAGCCAATGCTACAAAAGTATTCTTATTTAAATGGAATTGAAGTAATACATAAGACAAAATATTCTTAATTATTGCAATGTCCTTGATGACATTAAACAAATTGTACAAATCCTCATACAGTGTTTGTATTATGTGTGAGGACGTGTTTTAGCGAGTATGTCTATAGTCGGACTGTTTTGCTTGACATCGGTCTGAAATGCCAAATCGATGTTATGAATACTTTCCACCAAGCTCACAACATCCCACAGGATATAATGAGGCCACCAAAATCTATCTGTATTGTAGCCGGGCCGGAGAAGTGGTGCAGACGGCACCTCCGTAGAAGAAGGCATAGAAGGAAGCATGGCTGTCGAGTGGGCCTACTAGCTCACTTGAGGAAACATCCACACAAGCCACCAGTACCAAGTATCTTCCTCACTAATGCCAGATCCATTGTCAGCAAAATAGACGAGTTGGAGCTGCAAATCGCTGGGAACTAAATTGTCCGTGACTGTTATGCAATGATCATAGCAGAGACATGGCTTTACCTGATGATACCAGATGCTGAAGTACAGCTGGCAGGGTGCTCTATCTTTCGTCATGACAGGAGTCGTGACTCTAGTAAGAACAAAGAGGGGGGTCTGTGTATTTATGTTCACAATGACTGGTGCACAAACTGTAACATCATATACAGCCATTGCTCTCCTGACCTGGAAGCAATGACTTAAGTGTAGACCCTTCTATTTGCTATGAGAGTTCACAGTAGTACTTATGACTGCTGTTTATATTCCACCAGATGCTAACGCCAGCGTAGCTCTCACCCAGCTACATGCTGCAGTAAATAAACAGCAACAGGCTCATCCAGACTAGGTGTACATCATTGCTGTTGATTTTAATAAAGAGTGCTTAAGAGCTGTGCTCCCCAAATTTGTACAGTATGTACAATGTGCTACCAGGGGGGAAAAACACTGGACAATCTTTACTCCAACCTTAAGCATACTTGTAGAGCAGTTCCTCTTCCACACCTGGGCCTCTCAGACCACCTCTCACTGCTCCTGTTGAATCTTTAATTTTAATTTGGTAGTTAAATGTTGAAATTTGTCATACAGAATTATTACAGTTCAGTTATTGCTTAATTTGGATAAATTGGATAGCACTATTTTTGTCTGTTAGAGAATACAACTGCTATTTGTCTGCAGCACCATATGTTACATGTCTTATCAATTAGAGGGCGCTGCTTACTTTGTGTTGTATTTAGAGGACGCTAATTTGCACTTTAGTTCTTTTATTGAGGGAGAAACTAAAGCACACCCCTGTTAGCTAGAACAATGTGAGTTGTAAATGAAGATGTGATGCAGCGTTTTCTGAGTAAAGCCAATCAAACAAAAATTTACTGTTTGGACATTCTCTGTTTTTCTCTCCAACAAGTCACATTTTAAATTCACAACAGCTCCTTTAACCAGCATACGTCCCACTCAGGTGGCAAACCAAACCGTTCACAAAGACTATAAAAACCTGGCCAGTGGAAGCACTCACACAGCTCCAGGATTGCTTTGAACACACAGAATTGTCTATATTTGAACACCAGGACCTAGAGAAGTATACTGAGGCTGTTCTGTTCTACATCAGATGCTGCACTGGTAATGTGAGTGGTAATAAACACATCTGAGTAAATCCCAATTGTAAACCCTGGATGACTGGTGAGGTACCGTTTCTTTTGAAAGCACGCAGGGCCCAGTACATCATGGCAAGGGCTGAGCTGAGAAGGCGTATCAAAGCAGCCAAGGAGGATTATAAGAGGAAAATTGAGAACCATTTAACAAACAACAACCCACAACAAACATGGCAGGGAGTTCGGCAGATTTCCAACATCAGGGGCAAACCACCTATAACTGTAAGTGCAAACTCCTCATTGGCAGAGAAACACAACCTTTTTTTGCTCGTTTTGAGACTACAATGCCACACAGTCACACCGACCCCACCGTCTGCTTCATCCCGTACACTCACTCTATAGGAACATCAGATGAGGAGTGTGTTCAAGATGGTTAATCCAAGGAAAGCAGCAGGACCTGATGGAATACTTGGCAAAGTATTGAAAGCATGTGCAGACCAGTTCTCAGGGGTCTTTATGAAGATCTTCTACACCTCCCTGACTGGTGTAGGTGATCCATCTAGACCCACACAAACAGTTGTATCTGATAGATAGGACCTAAGCCAAGCCAAAGCTGAGCCACAAATACCCACACGATCACGTAGACGAATTAATAAAATGTGGTGGTCAATGGTGTCGGAAGCAGCTGTTAAGTCTAGCAAAACCAGGATCACAAAGTGACCAGCATCAGATGCAACAAGAATGTCATTAAAAACTCTTAGCAAAGCTGACTCTGTGCTGTGCAGGGTTCTAAAACCTGACTGAAAGACCTCAATGATACCATTATCAACAAGATAAGAATTCAATTGAATTATACACAATTTTTTCTAAAATCTTTGAAAGAAATGGCAACCTAGAAATAGGCCTGAAATTAGCCAGCGCAGAGTGATTTGGGGGGATGATAAATAACAGCACACAACACCGGGTTTCATTAACCAATAACAATTAAAGACAATTCAAAACTTGAAAAAGAAAACAAGTGATCTAGCATTTAACAGACCAAATCGAGTAGAAGATGGAGCCTGGATCTCAGTGCACTAGGAAGACTGGTGCAGCAGCCTCAGGTTCCGGATATTCACCCCACACAAACGGGGACAAGGAAGGTTTTGACGGCAGGGCTGGAACGACTCATCCTCATCCTCCTGGAAACCAACCACTCGAACCAGGCAGGCATCAATCGGGTCCAGAAAAAGGGGGGCACAGAGAGCCAGGGGTGGGGATCAAGCGTTGTCCGAGAGGTAGCAGAGGGACCCAGATCGACAGAAGATGCCATGAGTACAGCCCTCCACACTGCCCTTTGCCATCTAGACAGCCCAGGGACCTATGTGAGAATGTTGTTCATTGACTACAGTTCTGCATTCAATACCATCATCCCTGGTGTACTAGTGTAAAAGCAGTATAACCTGGACCTCCCCCCATCTATTTGTGCCTGGATAAAAAACTTCCTTTTGTACAGAGACAAGGTTAGAGAACTGTCCAAATGGTGTGTGAAAAACAATCTGGCACTGAATATCAGGAAAACAAAGGAAATGGTATTAAATTTTAGATGACACAATGTGAAGCCTGCTCCACTTTTTATAAATGGAGAGGAGCTGGAAAGGGACTCCACCTTCATTTTTCTAGGGACCACCATTTTGCAGGACCTCTCATGGACTGCCAATACAACAGCATTGGTCAAAAAATCCTAGCAGCGACTGTACTTCTTAAGATTACTTTGGAAAAACAACTTAAAGGAGAATCTGCTGGTGACCTTTTATCGATCCACCATTGAAATGTATTGCCTTACTGCATTACAGTGTGGTTCGCTGGAACCTCAGCTGCAGACTGGAAGGCTCTACAGAGAGTCATAAGGACAGCAGAGAAAATCATTGGCTGTGCTTGGCCTTGTTTGGAGGACATAGCCAACACTCTGTGTCTCAACAAAGCCAGAAAGATTGTCAAGGATAATGCACATCCTGCTCACGAGGTATTTGCTCTCCTTTCTCTCTGGGAGGCGCTATAGGAGCCGGAAATGCAAAACAAGCAGATTCAAAAAGTTTCTTTCCAAGAGCTATCAGAACTCTAAATTTGCTCTGAGCCTATGATATCCCTTTGAGACATTATGTGACCTGTTTTTATTACATGACCTATCCTCATTATGTGATCTGTCTTTATGTGACTTGTTTATATTTACCGTAATTCTTCTAATGAATGCACCCGGGCACATTACAAGGGCGGGTCTATTTGAGGCCAAAATGAGCAAATTATGAAGTTTTTAAAAACCTTTAAAACAATAAGTCGTCACTATAAAGCCTAATGTTCTTCTACGTCCTTTAAAAAACTACGACTTATAAAAACGAATAAAATTCAGTCATCATCAGTTTCCATTAGGCTTATGAAGACCTTATTATTGGACTTGGACAATCAAATTGAGATTCAGAATTGGATTTTGTTCAAATAATGTAACATTTTTGTGTTAATTTAATGATCTTTATGTAACAGCATGTAGTGCTGGTTTGGCTCCCTGCTCCAAAATGACATGAACTCGGGGGAAGGCGCTGGGCCAATTCTAGGTTCGCCAAGAGTGGGAAGGCAAGCATAGAAATGAGCTGAGATCAGATATTTCAAGATAAATTGTTCAGTCATAAAATAATAAAGCCGGTTGTGTTATTTTCTGTTTTTGCAAACTGCTGTGTGGTCTTTCTTTAAGCTTGAAAACCGTACTGACACTGTTTTTGGCATTTTTGCTTGCTTATTTTGAGCGTGTCACCACAACAATGAACATAGATCCCTAAAAATTTAACATTTCAATTCGGACTAAAGTTTTGTCCTTAACGTATATACATATTTTATTATTTATGTATGGACACAGTTTGGGGGGGAATTGTTCTCGCTAGGTGAAAAAGTAAAAGTGAAAGGAAAATAAAAAAACAATCCTTTTCAAGTTCATGTAATCTATGTACTTCTACCGCCCTGGTAGTGAGTGCGTTATTCTCTCTTGGACTGCAAGTCCTCTCACTGGTATGATGCTGCTTCGGGCCGAAGGCCGGGTTGGCTCACCATCCTCGTCCTGCACTCGTGTGTGTGTCCTCCCACTCAACGAAGGGCTGTGAAAGGGCGCTACTCAGTCCCTCAAAAAAACCATGTCCAAACTGATAAAGCTGATCAAGGATTTGCACTTCACGCTTACTATATACAAGTTGTCCATGAAGATTCTCAGTCGTCCAGGTGAGGTTATCTATATTCAGGAATGGGTGTGGCCTGCTACCCTGATAGGTATATAGTGATAGATTCCTCACTTCCATCAGACTGAAGAAGCCTTTTGGTAAAAGGTGAAATGTTTCTGCGTAAAGGAAAAGAAGTCCAGTTGACATGACTAAACTTCCAGATATAGACAAGTTACTATATACAATTCTTTACACACTGGTCATGAGACTGGCTAGTTGCCAGCATCGACTGCTGTGTAAAACTACCCCCAAAAACAAAGGAATCCATTTAGAAATAAATTTTTTCCTCAGTTCTTCCCTCAGTCGCTTTTCTTGTGGGGTGGGGGCGCTAATTAGGAGAAATACAGTATTTTATGTCTTATCTTGCACCGTTCAGTTGTAGCACCCTTAACTTCGTTATACTTCTCGTACAATGACAATAAATTCAATTCAATTCAAATCGTGTAAACAATATAGTGGTGACAGTTACACTTCCACCAAATCACACAAACCTCAATGTGAGATTTCTCTAAGTAAACATTCCTGAATTAAGGAAATGTCTACTATTAACCACTTAACCTGAATTTCAGACAAACATTAATAATCTTAGTCTGCTTCAAGCAGAGTACCAACCCTTTGTATAAGTCTTTCAAGGAACATTATTTTAATTATGGGTTTCCCCCCTTTGTCCAATGTAGTGTCATTAACAAAAAAATCTTACTTTCCCCTCATCCTACCATCTGACCCTAAGAGCTGACAAACTTTTTCAGTACAGTCTGCTTATTTCACTTTATTTTGGTTTTTGGTCCATGGTTTAGACTCATACATAAAGACTGGGTCATAACCTGACACTGCAGTAATGGCCCTAGGTGACTTGGTGCCCTAGACAAGATTACATTTTGCACCCCCTCCCCCGGTGGATGGACAGTGCAGCAAGAACTTGCTTATACAGTCTATGCCCAGGGCTGGTTCTGCCTCACAGTAAACAGAGAACTCTCCCATTTCACCAATATGGGCCACGATAGTCCACAATACATTTTAATGATATTTTTTTTCCCCACAATTGTTAATGGATCTAGTTATAACTGAAAAGCAAATCTATGGCACAAAGACAAAATTATTTCATTTTATTTCACTCAAAAGCAATTACAAAATGTAGTTAAATACAGTAAGGTATGTCTTTTCTACAAACTTGGGGGGGGGAAACAAGCTTCCAATTTTAATACAAAAACATTTGTAATAAAACTTTTACATAAACATTAATACCAGAATCACTTAACACAGTACAGTACCAAAACCATTAACAAAATTACAATGTGGACATTTTGAATCCTGCATCCCCCTGTTGAATTGGGGGTCTTGACCATCTGCCGGCCACAATGTCATTGTTATGTCTAGGTGTGTAGGCTTCACAAAGACTAACCAAAATTCTGAGCTCATCTAAAGGGAACAGCACTGTCTACCCCCAGCACCAAACAGAAGTGCACAACTGAGAGAATGCCTTCAGGGTGCCCCCCAGAGGCGACAAGTGACATTGCATGGGCTCAGTGGAAAAGGATGTTCTTGTACTTGGTGTTTGGGATCTGATCCTTGTTCTTGAGCCTCCGTACAGCCTCTCGCAGGTGCTTTGGTTGCAGGGGTGGCATCTCTCCCCACTTCTCACACACATCTAAAGCTGATGGGGCATGAGGAAAAGGCATCATACATGTGTTGGGATTACGATTAAGTAGTTAATGAGCAGCCTTGTTGGGATGTGAAAGTCTCCCGGTTCAAATCTCATCCTAGCTATGAGGTGTGTCCTCAAGACACTCAAACACTAGCTCCCCAGGGAGATGGGTTAAATGCAGAGACAGAACATAATAAATTGTATCCCATCCACTGCATCCCGTAAGTCTCAAAAGTATGTTAACTACAGGAATGAAAAGTTGGGTACATTAGACAACATGATGTGGTACTCTGAATTTGAGGTCTGCATTACCACAGAAACTGAACAGGTTCTATGACACTCACCACAATAGCTCATGGCATGGAACAAATTTTCACTGTTGTGGATAAGAGTAAAACCACTTGAGAAATCCCATAAATGTATTAAGAATTATAGTGTTTACAGGACACATACACGTGCACATGCACAAAACTTACCTTCCTCTACAACCTCACCCACAAAGACCTTGGCGATGCCTGACATGGCAATGACAACGTTCTGAGAGACTGATGACCCCGTGATGGACTGGATCAGCTGAACCAGAAACACACAACAGGGCCTTAAGTCATGCTCCCATGTGAAGTCCGTAGAGCTACTCTAGTGTCTTACTCTGGCATTTCAGTTTCCACAACATCTCACCCTTTTAATGGCTGCTTTTGGGAATGCAGAGCGTCTGTACATCTCATAACGGTTCAGTTGCTCCTCAGAGAAAGATGACACTAAAACCCTGTGAAGGGGGAGACAGAGAATGCTTTTTTTCTTCCTGCATGAAAGGCAATGAGAAACAAGCTCATACCCACACATCTCAGTGGCTTTTGGCATGCATTCTGTCACACACTGATGAACTCACTGCATCTTCTGGATTTCGTCTTCATCGACCTTCTGCCTCTTCTCCTTCTTCTTCTCTGGCTCCACCTTCAACTTTTTGGTGGGAGGAGGCTGAAGGCCAGAGGATCCCTCTCCTTCATCTCCAGTCACTGTACCCTTGAACAGACCCTGAGGACACGTGCACGAATGAGGACATATCCCCCAGTTTACACTTACCTTCTAAAAGGCCATAAATGTTTTGATTCAAAAGACAGAAGGATGATGTTGTGCATTACTCCACAGCAGGGTTTCTCAATCACCATCCTTGAGGAACCTGTGGATGCAGGTAATTCTTCCAAACAATTCATCTTAATTTCACCACTATCTTAATTACATATAGATTATATATAATTTCTTCTCTGCATTCTTCCAGATCATTTGCATCCATCTGCCTTAGTTGTCTTAATGTGAGAGAAAATTAAAGTACAAAGAAGAATTTTGTGCTTTAAGATCTGTAACAAAAAATATGAATCCCACACATTAAAATGTCCACCCAACTGCAAAATCAGACTAGGAAATATCTGGATAATTTGGAACCAGTAAAAATGCAAACCAGTAATAATCAGTGATTCAAATGATTAACAAAAATTTGATTAAAGGATAAAAATATACCATAACTTAAAAACTTATGATGCAACATCAGTAAGTTTTGTCATACTTTAAAAATTCTTATTAATAAAAATTAATTATTAACAATTAAACAATTTTTGGATAGACACATTGGTTATAGAAAAAACAATGTTTAACTGAGATTATGGTTTAGTTAAAAGCAGAAACTGTTTAACAAAAACCCGCACCCATTGAAGTTTTTCACAGCCGTGAATGAAAACTCCTGCTCTACAGTACACGTTCAAGCCTGTATATCCCCTAATAACCCATCGCGACACCAACACATTCAGTACGTAAGAATACAACTAGTATCACACAGTACAAGTAATGTCTCGCTGACACCGTTTCCCTGTATGTTTAAGCTGTTCATGGTGCCTTCAGTTTTTCCCTGTTTAGCTCACCGTTTTGTCGTCCTCTTGTACAGGCTGAGACGAGTCGGCGGGTTCTGCGGGAGCCGCAGCACCGTCGGCCGCAGCCTCACGGCCACCTGTGCGGGACTCCTCTTCGGGGGCTGACGCCTTCTCTGCACAGCTTTCTTTCTTTGTCTGTGCTGGGTCTGCCATTAACCTTACTTACGTTTATTTATTTAGGTCTGAATTATCCCAGCAGTGGAACAACGGGGAGGTTATTATGAATTCGTATGTCACCGTAACCAAATAT
>JABJVR010004458.1:0-14684 GCA_025773905.1 Chitala chitala
ACAGCAGTGACAGCAGCGTGTGTGTGCTGCGGTGACAGCAGTGACAGCAGCGTGTGTGTGCTGCGGTGACAGCAGTGACAGCAGTGTGCTGCGGTGACAGCAGCGTGTGTGTGCTGCGGTGACAGCAGTGACAGCAGCGTGTGTGTGCTGCGGTGACAGCAGTGACAGCAGCGTGTGTGTGCTGCGGTGACAGCAGTGTGTGTGCACCACGGTGACAGTAGCCCCAACCTTCATTGTTAACATTTAATGCAGTTTCAGTATTCAATATTGGTGAACTTTAGATGCAGCTTTGCACAGTTTACGTAGGACCACATAGTTATGTTGACCAAAATCACATAGCAGGGGCATATACTCCGAGAGGCAAAGGGAAGCCAAGCTTCCCGAGAAGTTAAACTATGAAAATGTGTATAAAAAATATATATATATTTAAATATTTCAATAAATGAAATGTGTGTGTATATAGTATCATTTCATCTTTGTTTGCAGAAATACAATAGCACACTTGAACTGTGGCTTTCCTGAGCAATGCTGGCATGACTTGATTAAAAAATAATAAAATTTATCAATCAGAGACATTCCTCTGTAAATGTCATGCCGCTATTAGTGGCAAAGCACACTGGAAATAAAGAAACCCCACCAATAAAATTGCATTTTATGCATTCTTTTCTTTTTGTGTCGTCGCTTTGTCTTGACTTCCGTGGTTTACACTCACACTGCTACTGTCCCATATAAAACTCCTTTTAGCAGCCTGCTTCATTTTTTGTGGTTGTTTTTTTTTTTCCTTCCACACAACCTGCGTTCATTTATGTATTACTAATTTGCAACCAATGTGTATAACTCCAACATTCATTATAACGAAAATGATAAAACTGATACTGCAAGTATGTCCCATTAAATTTATTTATAAATGTTAAATTTTTCTCTGATAGCATTGGTCGACCAGTTTCTTTTTAATTCAGTGGTTAACGGGTTAACTGATGACATTCCTAGATTTCGCTTCTCTCTTTGGAAGCTTTACATGTCTCAAAAGGCGTATGTTTTGAAGTAAAGGTTCTGACCTATGTTTTCCTGCCTTACAGCGTGAACCTTTTACCGTCTCCCTCCCCCCATTTGGGTGAAAGAGTATAAAAATATTCATTAACTGGTGTGATGAGCATCACAGTCAGCAATGAGTTAATATCCACTTGTGACAGGAAGTGTGCTGCTTACCCTAGCATGCATCCATAGTCTTTGCTTATTGTTTTATTAGTGGTGGATGTTGTGTCCTTGAGTTAGACCTTTCAGACTCCAGCCTGTTTGTGGACCCTGACTCGAGTCTGCTTGTCTGCTAATGCAGCAGTTTGGTCACTGTGTGATATTCAGTTTTTACTGGTGCTGGTTATGTGGCGACTGGGATCTATCCTTCCTGCCATGAGTTAGTCAGTCAGGATTTATTTCATAAGGTGTGATTTTTGAGAGGCTGGCACAAAGCAATTTACAGTACACTTTGGAGATGGTGTTACATTTTTTAACAGTATAGGGGGAAAGTGAAAATTGTTGTGACTTCTTGAAAAAAAGGAGAATGAGTAAAGTGTTTTTCAAATGTTTTTGTGACCTGTGATTTGTACACTTTACCTTTTTACCTTTATTACTGGAATAAGCATTACAAGCATAAATGTTGTTTTCCACAAAGTCAGTTGTTGCACGTGTCTGACTAGTATCGCCTCACAGCAGAATTTATAATAAAAGTATGATTATGGTAGGCTACATGGTGGTGTGGTGGTTAGCACTGTTGCCTCGCACCTCCAGGCCTGGGGTTCGATTCCCACCTGGAGTTGGGCGTTTGCATGTTCTCCCTGTGCTTGGTGGGTTTTTTCCAAGATCTCTGGTTTCCTCCCACAGTCCAAAGACATGCAGGTTAGGTTGATTGGTGTGTCCAAATTGCCCGTAGTGTGTGTGTGCGTGTGTATGTGCACGTGCCCTGTGGTGGGTTGGTGCCCCACCCTGGGTGTTCCCTGCCCTGCGCCCTGTGTGTTCTGGAATGGGCTCCAGGCTTCCCCGCGACCCTTAACAGGATGACGCGGTATAGAAGATGACTGACTGTATGACTAGCCTGGAAAACATACTTTTTGTAGTTTGTAAAAGTAGTTCGTACTAATGAATTTTCTTCGTTTCCCTGTAGCGTGTTTCATGAAGTGAGAAAGGGTGTGGTTTAAATTAGTGGGTGGACAAAATGCAAGTTTTAGTTTGGTACTTTTCAGTTACACACTCGTGCATGAGATCTTTTGTAAGTGTGATTTATTTTGATCTGTGGTGTGTTTATAAAGTGGCTTTGAAGTGAAGTTTTTTTTTGACCAAGCATGGGACTATATTCCCTACCTGTTCCTATGTCAGAAGTGACAGATCTTTAGAAAAGGTCTGATTAAGTCTGAATCAAAGTCAGGCTTGAGCGTTATGATCAAGGGGAATTGAAATTTGGTATGTGGAAGCCCGTGCTGTGTCTTCATAATTTGTTCTGAAGCCTCTGACAGTGTTTCCGTAACTGAGGAGCACGTTGGCTGTAAATTACACAGGAAAGCTTCTCCAAATGTGAATGTCTGGTTTTATCTGGGAATAAAATGTGCTTGTCTTCAGTACTAGGAGGCAGTTGCATACTACGTGCTTTTAAGAGTTAGGTAAAAATGTGGGGTTTTTTTTTTTTTTTTGGCCTTTTCAGAGTAATCAACTTCAACGATAAGAAGAGGGTGTGCCCTTTCTGTTAATTAACCTAAAGTAAGGTTTGATGGCCGTTGCTAAGGGAGAGTGCAATGGATATCCTTGAACTTAATGAAAGACAAAATTTTGAAGCGGAACACCAATGTTTTTCGGCAAATGAGGAATACTTTCAACCTTTTGAAGCTGTTCTGCACAGAGCTGACAGAAGGTTGTGAGGCCTAGCACTCGTAATGAAGTTTATGAAGATCTGTTTTTTTTTTTTCCTTTCTTTCCTCCAGGGGAGTGGACAAACCGACTTAACGTCTCTCAGTGTCATATGGCTCTAGTTGATTGGTCTGTTTGCCCAGTTCCCAGGTAATGAATGATCGGTGTTCTGAGTTGAGAAGAAGGAGTGGAGCAGGTATCGGGAAGTGTTTCCCTTGCAAACAGTGTGACTTCAAAGGTTCAAAAGGGATCATAAGTGCTCACATTGTTCAGTATGTCATCTGCATGTCCTGTGTACGGAAAAGCAGCACATTTATTATCAGGTTCTACATCTTAGTCTCCAGCTCCAAGTTCGGTAACCTGTCTCGCTTTAGGAAAATGCGTCTAGGGTTGCCTTTTTTGTAAGTGCCAAGCACTGCTCCAGGATTTATCAAGAGTGTGTGTATGCTCAGTACAGCAGTATTTTTAACACCAAGTTCTGTATCCTGTAGAGTCAACTGCAAGCTTTTGTACCACAGATTTTTGTTTGAGACACTGGGAGAAAGAGTTAAACATATATTTCTGTAGAACTCTCCAAGGAATTGTAGAAATCAAGTTACTGGAAACAGTGGTATTTAAATACAAATAAATTTTCATTATAATACATTTCCATAAGTTTATGTGCTATTAAAAATGTTTATTTGGGTCTCCATAGTCAGAAAGTGCATATTCTCTGTTGAGCTGTTGGGTTTGAGACGTGTGTTAGCTGCATGTGGCAGGTGTTAGGTTGTTTATCTGTTGTCAGGTGTGGGCATTTGACTGTCTTCAGGTCCCAAAACAGGTGTTTGGTCTTCTGAGATTATGGAAAGTAGCTGTAAGCAGTACTGCATTTAGCCTAGAGACCCACGCTATGTAAATCGCTGTGGAATTTTAAAATTGTGTGTTATGCACCATAAAAGGAACCTTCTGTTTACGTTCAACTTTCCAGTTTTGTCTAATTCTGTATGACTGACCTGCTATTGACTATACTCCAGGTGTGCTTCATTAACGCTTCTGGTCACAGATCTGTGTGATGTCTCCACTGAGCCCTTTAGATTCAGGTAATGGGCACTGTTTGCTTTATTGCCAATTGCAAGACCCGATCTTTCCCTGCAGAAAATAATAATCTCCTAAAGTCGCCAGCAATTGTATTTTTTAAAATCATTGTCCCAGTTGTCAACGAACGCACTTCCAACATAAAGGATTTCTCCTGCTTCCAGTCAAAAGTAGCTGTGTCTGTTTTTTTTTTTTTTTTTGGTTGTGCTATCTGATATCTGTCAGGCCGCTGTGGATGTCCTCCATCTCATTACTGGATTATGGCATAGTCACGTCAATCAGCTTGGCTCCACGGTGAGGCTGGAACCCGAGGACTGTTCTGAGGAGTTCTGGAGAAGCTGCCTTGTGTCAGAAGGAGAGCGTTACCTCATCCCAGAAAGTGCCAATCACGAAGCGGCAAGAGAGGGACAAGCAGAGCACTTAAGCAAAAGGGAAGGAGATGGCAGTGGGTAAGCGGAACTCGGGCTGCGGTGCAGTGGCCACGGGAGTTGCCCGAATATTGTGATTCAGATTGATGGTAATGGTTCACAATAGCTAATTGGGCTCCTCAGGTAGAGAAGACGTGTTTGCACTCATAACAGCCGAGTGGGTGTCTGCCCTGTCCTGATAGGGGACACACAGAAAGACATGTTGTGACCTTGCCTCGCCGACGGAGTTTTGTCTCAGACGGTAAATGTTTGTAAACTCCCCTCCAGTAAGCGGACGAGTCAAGGCGCTCCTCCGTAAATCAGTTTAACGGCTTTCAACTTTAGCGGCCCTAGCTGGTTCAGCGTTTAGGGTGCTGCAGATCATCTGGGAAGTATGCAGATGTGAGAGAGGAAGCCTCAGTGCTGCGCCGCTTTATAATGTGGCTGGCAAACGTACAGCGACCACCTCTAAGTGTCTGTGCTTCTTGGGACTAGGGTGTGCTCTCTGAGTACAGTTGCTGGATGAGAACAGCATCTGGTACCCAGACAGCTCCACCCGGCCAGCTGCTGCCCAGGTTAAAGAACATGTTAAGTAGGTCAACTCATTTCTGAGGTCAGTGTTTTAGTTTTGCTTCGGTTTCTGCACGAGGGTGGGAGGCGGCTCTGCATCCACATGGTTTGTGTTCTGTGTTGGGAGAGCAGTCAGTGGTTTTTAGAAAGTCACGTGGTACTTGGTAGATAAATGCAGTGTGGAGGTCCCACTTGTCTGACGCTGGTTGTTATTAGATATTCAGTACTCAGAGCTGAGGATGGTTGAAGGCTTAGGAAAGCCAGCTGAGTGGTGACTGTGGTCCTTATATGTGCTCTGGTCCAATGGGTCACTGGTGAATGGGGCAGGCCATTCCTCAGGGAATCCCTATGGGGTCCCTATGGGGTCTTTTCCATGGTGTGTGTGTGTGTGTGTGTGTGTGTGTGTCTGTCTGTCTGTCTGTGTGTGTGTGTGTGTGTGTGTGTGTGTGTGTGTGTGTGTGTGTGTGTGTGTGAGACTGACTGAGTGTGTGAGTGTGAGAGAGAGGGAAGAGAAGAGAACAGGAAGCAGGAGATGTTTGATTGGTAAGGACCCAGAGCTGTTGTTTTAACTTCAATGGAGACTTTTAAGATGAACTGAGTAATTAAGCAAAAATGTAGAGTCACGAGTAATGAAGGTGCAAACTAAGATATAAAAATAACTAATATTTAACCAAAACATGTCTATAACTTCCTGTTTTTTGGGTTTTCCATACAGTCATTTGAGAAAACAACATAATGTGCAAAGTCTGTTGGCATGAAATAGACATGCTGCCTGAAACCTGACATGGAGAAAAGGGATGTGTTTCATGCTCAGCCAGACACCTTGAAATGCTCAGTTGTCACATGTTGCACATTGGTACAATTATCTTCTAACCCAGGGCTGGGCAATCATGGTCCTGGGGGGCCGCAGTGGGTGCAGGTTTTTACTTCAGCCAATTTTTGCTTTTAATTGAATCTTAATGTCAATTAAACATTATTAACTTTTTTGTATCATTATTGGGTCAATCCAGAATATCTCACCAAACTTTATTAGTTTTTATAAATAATTTTTAAAGCATGACATAAACCTACTGATGTTACTACTTAATGTTTAACAGTTATGATATATTTTTTTACACTTTTTGTGAATAATTAAGTCACTGCTCCTGATTAAGCATTGCCAATGGCACCTCGTACCTTTCTTCTGTGTAACTTATTTTTTCCATAAATTGACAGTTAAGCACAGACAAATGCAAATGATCAAGATGAATGAAGAAATGTAATGATGTAATTTATATGTAATTAAATTAAATACTTATTAAATTGAATGAATTGGCTGAAACAAAAACTTGCACCCACTGCGGCCCTCCAGGACCATGATTGCCCAGCCCTGTTCTAAACACATCTGTACTGATGCATGTGTCTCGATCATGTACCTTGGTGATCCAGTGAAGGGTATGTGGGTACCCATCTACAATTCACAGGAATATGTGATTCTATGAACTGTAGAAGTGGGAGAGAACTGCCCTGAAACGAATGCTAAGTGTAGCTGCTTATAGTGTTAAATAATTATGCAGATAGCCTTGTTGTTACCTCACATCAGTAGCATTTCAGTAGGGTATCTCTGGCCAGTTCTCGGGTAGCCAATGGCAGTGCTTGTCAGCCTGAGAGGCTCCGCCCTACTCTGTTGCCATGTTGTAACTGCAGCTGGTCTGCCCTCTGATCTTTATGGGCTGATCTCTTATCGTCACTAGCACCACGTGGAGCACATTTCCTGTCGGTCATGGTTTGCGCTCTCGGCATGTATTTCTGCTCCCTGTATGTGCTGCTCCGCTTTAATGTCACATTGGGTTTCTCCTGTTTCATTTTCAGTTATTCTAATCTCTCACTATCTGATGCATCTCTTTCACTTTGTTTCTGAACCTCTTCAAGTCTGTGCGTTGTGCCTTGAACTCACAGTGATTCGATTGATTTGGCGTGTTGGTTGTATGATTTTAAATATTGTGCTGCGGGTTTTGTGTCGTAGAACTGTCCTGGGGACAACAGGTGCAAATTATCTTGATAGCTCTGGTGCGGAGCGACTGCCTCTGTGATATAAAATTAATAAGCGAATAAATAAGCGATCACAGAGGCAGGAGACCTCCCCCAGGTGCGCGGTTAGCAGGCTGGCAGGGGTGGGAGCTGGCAGTGGGGAAGGTGCCCTTGGCATGACTGGGAGCGTAAGCAGCTCTTCACCAGGGCCCCAGTCAGACGCGTCCCTCCCATGGGGGTGCCAGCTTTGGGCATGCTGCGACAGGCTGCCCATGCTTGGTTAGTGTGTGGCGCAGCTCATCACCGCCCCAGCTGGCCTCATCCTTCTGCCACATGCTCCGCCTTTTGGCACTCAGCCAGCAGCTGGGGCGGAGTCCTGGAGGGGAACCCGTACTCTGCTAGCCACTCTGATTCACTCAGTCTTCCACCTCGTTCTTGGGCGTAAGACACCCTCTCTGCTCTTCTGCTATACAGCAAACATTAGTTGTACAGCAACAAACACGCTTTCTGCAGATTCAAGATGTGATGCACTGAAAAGTGTGCAGAAAAAATTAAGTGCTTCAGTGATTAGGAGCAACAGCGTTGGCAAAGCCTCCAGCAAAGTGTCAGACAAGCCCAGTGCGGATGTCAGAATGTACCTGGTAACAACCTGGTGTCCCTTTGTTTCAGCTTAAGACTTTCATGTTAGAAAGGTGGGACTAAAAAGAAATTATCTTTTAATTAAATGGCATGGTAGAGACACAGAGACTAGAGAATAGAATACAATGTAAATCTTTATCTTCAGCAGTTAAATTACATGTTATTACAGGTTACTATGAGGATCAAGGGTGGCCAACATTTATAATCAACTTGCTGATTAACACTTTTTAAAAAGTTCGTTGTTCAAAAATGGATATTTACCCACAAATAAAATATTGTAAACAATGCCATTATATGAACAGAAAGCGGTTAGGTGGGCCTGTGACTGGTTGTAATGTATGTTTTTTGTGCTGCGTCATTTTATTTTCCATACAGCATCATATCCTCTCCCCTTTCAATTAAGGGTAAAAGTGTTTTTTCTGTTGAGTGAGGGAATATTTTGACTGTTTTCGGGGATCACATAGCTAAAACACTTACCCACCGTCATGATACTATTATGACCATCCATCCATCCATTCTCTATACTGCTTATCCAATTCAGGGTCACGGGAAGCCTGGAGCCTATCCCAGGAGGAACAGGGCACAGGGCAGGGGACACCCTGGGCGAGGTACCAACCCACCACAGCTGTTATGACCAGTTGAATTAAAAAAAATGAATCAGCATGAAATTGTAGCAGTATTTTTTAAATGAATACTAACGTATTGCTGGTGTGTCTGTGGTAGCAAGTCAGTTGTGTCACTGACTCAGCATTTGAGCGGGGCAGCGTTGCCTTATGGGCCCACAGGCTGTCATGGGTCCAGACAAAAGCATACAGGCTTTGGAGGGTTGCTACACCATCTGTTTTATTTTGTTGGAAACACAAAAGTAATAGCATAATGAAACCTTTTAGCATGTATTACTAAATAAAACATTTGTTAGCTTCGAAGTTTAAGTGGGTTTCATGATATATCCTATATACACCTTCATTTAAAAAGTTTTCTGAAGTTTTATCAATATGTGTATATGTATTTTGTCCCAAAGCAAGAAGAGTAGCTTGCAAGATGCTGATCTTCTGTGCTTAAATTGTAAAATAATCAGTATAAATTAGATGGGTGCTTTTTGTCTTAGAATTTCAAATGATTACTAGCTCTGTTCAGCTTTTAACAATTAATTTTATTTTAGCTAACCTTTACCTCAGAGGAATAGAAACTACCAGTACAAATTTGTGTCCCCCAAAAAGAAACATCTAGCAAGGATGACTGTCTAGCTGTGCAAAGGTCACAATGTGGTGATTGCTTCACAGTATAGTTATAATATTTATTTTATGCTTTAGTTCATGTGCACCATTATACAGTATCGTTACAGTAAGTTCAGACTGTGAACATAGTTGCCTTGTATTCACTAAATGTATGTATACTGTAATGCAGTGGCTGTGTATGTCGCTATATTTCCCTGTGTGTTTAGCTAAGAAATGTAGTTATTGCATACAGAAACATCCATGGTACCTCATTTCTTACTTGTGATACTTACTTTCTTCCTCCACTGTCTCCACCCTTTAATATGGTATGAAAAATACAAGTCAGGTTTTAATTCAATTAATACAAAACTGAATATTCTTGTAGGTGCACTTACACATTAGTTCAAAAAATCTTCTATTAATTTAGTCCTATATTCTTTTTCTTTTAAGGAAGCCATGTTTTTTGCCTGAAAAGGTAATTTTGGTTACACCTGCTCAAACCTTCCATTAGTATGGACTGCATGTGTACAAGTGGAGCTGTAATTTTTGTGTTAGTGCTGCCAGGAACTCCTGCACCTCAGAACTGGCTAAGCTCTATATACCCATTAAGAGTGACTTTTTTTTGCTTTTACTTGAAAAAGTAAAGATTGCAATACAAAGGAAATTTAACCTGGGAAGACTAAGAATAACTAAAAACATTGAAAGAATGGTTCTGTTATAACTAAACAGAACAGGGCAGGTACAACTAAAGAAAACATGAAAAATATATGAACAATGACAGGCTACAAAACTAAACAAAACAAAACAGATAATTTAAGAACAGGGGAAAATCAGGGTTCAATGCAAACTACATACCCAGGAACCAAGAAACCAGGGTCTAGACCAGACAGGAAGCCAAGCACTAAACACAAGAAAAAGCTGACTTAAATAGACAAGATCAAACAAGACACAAGCAAAATCAAATCAACCAAAACTAGTGGGCAGGATTAACAATAATAATGAGGGTATGTTCATGACATTTGTTTATGACCATGTATTTATTCTCCTAGACTTTTCAGTTGCTTTTGGTGCACATTTAGCATTTGCTTGCTTGCATTGGAGTTGCCAGCTTTGGCAGGAACACTGTCAGTTATGCTTCCATATGCCTTCTCTGTTTTTTTGTTGCCAAGTTGTGTTGTTAAATGTACCCAGCAGCCTACATTGTTATCATTGCAAATAACAGGGTTTGTGTTGCTGAAATTGGCTGCGGTGACTAGCAGCAGTAGGTACTGATGCATGATAATGCAAGCAGATGCAAGTGAACGCCTAGGAGAAATTGTGCTCATTTCCATGTCTCTCTATAGTGGAGCTCTCATAGCCACCTGTTATAACAGGAATGTGAGGCAGCATGTCTACATGGACCGTTTTCAGACTTGGTGCTGGTTCCGCTTGATTGCTGTGGGGAAAATTAAGTTAGATTTAAACATAGAGTTCTGTTTTTAACTTATTTAGTTTTTCCTGAGGCTTCCTGACTATATCCATTTAGACATGTACAGTAGAAATTTAATTCATTGACAAAGGACGTGATACCTTCCAGAAACAGCTGCAGCAGAGGTAATTTAACATCTGTGCTGTATGTGGGAATGTAGGTGTTACTCTGAGAATACTGGGGGACGCTTACTGAAGCACCTGCAACAACCAGATAGAAACCAAAGGGGGAGATCTGAAATGAAGACGTCAGCAGACACAGTGTCTGATGTGACTTTGAGACAGGAGTACGCGTGGACCTGAAAGTATGCCCTCCACAACCAAGGAAAGTGTTGATTAGTGCTTGTTCATGACTGAACTTGTGAAATATTCATGTCTGAATTATACAATAGGATCTGCTTACCCAGAGTTTTTTCCTCTCTCTGAGCAGCTTCGTAAGGATGTCCAGATTGAATGTAATTAAGGGTGAACAGTGAGATTTTTGAACACTTAAGGCATTGGAGCATTCACCTATAAGAGAACAGAATGATGTTTTGTAATTTATTATTTTGTTAAAATAGAATTCTGAATTACTAATCCCTTGGGAAATGCTGTTGGGGTCCACCAGTAAAGTATTAAAGCTTTTTCCTAATGTTGTGGAGGGTTATGCTTTATAATTGAGTACAGTAAAGAAGCTTATGTGTATTCATTAATTCTTTTATTAATAGAATGTGTAGTTAAACTTTAGTGTTCCATTGCCATTCATGTGGCTGGCATTGCAACATTGTAGATAGTGCAATGTGCTGTAATGAGTTTGTCACTGACATTTATCCATTTCCATGGAAATGAGCAGGTAAATTTTTTTTTTTGAAGGAGCTAAAATGAATGTGTCATTTTGGACTGTCACGGAGCTGGTCTTGTACAGCCAGCACTAGAATGATATGACCATCATTTTCCCACGGTAGACATGACTTTCTAATCCAGGTAGAAGTATTCTGCTGGGGAGGCTTTATGCAGTAGTGATGGAGCCCTTGTTTTCCACCTTCACCTTCTTTCTCCCTTATTCTCTCACTCTGTCACTAGCTCACCTTCTCTCTCTCTCTCACTCTTGCTCTCACTCTCCCACCTCTCTCCTCCCTTTCTGTCACTATCTATATTCTTTCTTTCGCTCTCCCCGTCACTACCCACCTTCTTTCTTTCTTTCTCTCTCCCCCCGTCACTAGCTCGTCTTCTTTCTCTCTCTCTATCCTCCCTATCTCTCACCTTCTGTTTTCTTTATTTCTTTCTGTCTTTTACTCTCCTTCTGTCACCCATCTCTCTTTCTCCTTCTCTCCATATCTCATCTGGTCTTTTCTTGTTCTCTGTCACTCCCCCACCTTCTCTCTCTCTCTCTCTCTCTCTCTCTCTCCTCTCTCCTCTCTCTCTGTCTCACCGCTCTCCTACCTGTCCCACCGCAAGGTCAGGATACTGCAGAGAGGTAGCTGCTGTCTAACAGCTCCACTGCAGTCCTCACTCACTGGTGAGTGATGATAACACTGATGATAACTCTGATGATCAGCATCATCATGATGTCGATGATTATTCTGCTCATAATAAAAACATTGCTGCAGTAATGTGACATGTAGAGTTAGGTGGAGAATAACTTTTAAAAGGTGGCCACCAGTGGTTTATTTATCAATTACAAGCTTATTTTTCCATTTAGATCTTTCAGTGTCTGAAGGCTTTTGGTATTTACTGCAAACCTGACAACAACAAAAAAGTGATGGAGAAATTGAAAGTTCTGAAAACACATATTTCATTTGTTTTAATTAATTGGATTTAAAACTGCCTTCTGGCTATCGCAATAATCATATAATATTCTTGCAGTATAATGGTAATAATACAGCTCTGACTAGAATATAGTTTTCTTTGGTGTTATGTAATTATGTGGGTTTTCTTAGACTGCATTAGTGTTTATTATCAGTCACCCATCTGCAGCGTTCTGTTCAGTGCCCTTGGTGTGACCAGTGGGATTATAACAGATGGCATGAATCCAGCAAATGTGCGATGCTGATCTGAGTTCACACAAAGGACGAGTGCATGACTCACTTTGCCAACGATGTTAAAAGAAAGCCAGGGATGAGATGTCCACCACGGTGTAACGTTCATAAATACTCACGCAACACTCTTCCATTTTCACTTAGTCAGTTCTTTCCTTTTTTACAAAGACAATTTATTTAGGGAAACTGTGTGTGTGTGTGTTGTTGTTGTTGTTGATATTATCGTGCCATCTCTGAACATTCACCTTGTAAAAGAAGAAAATATTCCCTTTCCCTTGAAAAAATAATTAAGGGATATGAGCATTATATAAATATTACATTCAGATTAATAACAGATTGGCTACAGATCATTTTTCCTGTAACAACTCAAGTAGGCAGCATGCCCAGTAAATGCATACATATCTGTTGTCCAGAGTTGTCATTAACTCTTAAAGACTGACTGATTTATTTTTGTGTATGATTATGTTAGGTTCAGTTGCACATACACACAGTACTGTGCAAACGTTTTAGGCATGTGTGAAAAATGCTATAAAGTAAGAATGCTTTCAAAAACAGAAGTGTTAATAGTTTATTTTTATCAGTTAACAAAATGGAGAGTAAATGAACAGAAGAAAATCCAAATCAGTGTAAGTGTCTGCCTGTATTTTTTAACACTGAGGACACCATTAATCCTGACCAAATCTCCAACTCAATTTGCAGAAATGCAGCCCCAAACTACAAGGAACCTCCACCATGCTTCACTGTTGCCTGCAGACACTCATTATTGTACTGCTCTCCAGCCCTTCGGCGAACAAACCGCCTCCTGCTGCAGCCAAATATTTCAAATTTTGACTTATCAGTCAGAACCTGCTCCCATTTTTCTGCACCTCTGTTCCTGTGTTTTTGTGCATAGTTGAGTCGCTTAGCCTTGTTACCACGTCGGACGTATGGCTTTTTGGCCGCAATTCTTCCATGAAGACCACTTCTGATGAGAATTCTCTGGACAGTAGATGGGTGTACCTGGGTCCCACTGGTTTCGGCCAGTTCTTCGCTGATGGCACTGTTGGACATCTTCCAATATCAAAGGGCAGTAAGCATGATGTGTCTTTCATCTGCTGCATTAAGTTTCCTTGGCATGTTGAGGACTGCGTCTACGGTCCTCAACGTGCTTGTTTCTTTGTCCTTCTTCAAAAGAGCTTGAACAGCACATCTTGTAAAAAGGGTAGTTACATTTAGATTTTTCTTCTGTTCACTCACTTTGCATTTTGTAAATTGATAAAATTAAGTAAAAAAATATATTGTATTTTTGAAAGCATTCTTACTTTACAGTATTTTTTCATACCTGCCTAAAACTTTTGTACAGTACTCTATATAGCATATACTATACTATGGTAGAAATTTGAAGAATGTATACAGTAGAAAATGGAGGTATAGAGTAGGACAGTGAAGTATGAAATTAAATGCATACACATTGGATGTAAACACCAAAATCACTGTCATCAATCATAATTGCTCATGTTTTGACCAGAATATCTTATCATAATTTTTTTTCTCTTGGTTTTGTCAGTAAGATACTCGTAAATGTTTACATCTGCTATCATTATAGAGAATTCATTTCTTGGGTATTACCAGTGAAAAACACTTGCTTCATAAAACGATAGTATAATATAAATTTTTTATTGAATTGCCCACTTGCCCCTGTGAGCGGTCTTTTTTTCCTTTAAGCTATGGTCCTCTACCAGAGGCCCGAGAGCTTGAGGGTCCTGTGCAGTATTTTAGCAGTTCTTAGGACTTCACTCGTCTAGACAGAGATCAAAGGATGTTGTTCCTGGGATCTGATGGAGCCTCTCTCCCAGTTTGGGGGTCACTGCCCCGAATGTTCTAGTTACCACAGAGACCACTGTTGCCTTCACTTTCCACAACTTTTCTACCTCTTCTTTCAGCCCTTGGTATTTTTTGAGCTTCTCATGTTGCTTCTCTCTGATGTTACTATCACTTGGAATTGCTACATCTATCACTATGACCTTGTTCTTTTGCTTGTCCACTACCACTCTGTCTGGTTGGTTAGCCCTTACCAGTTTGTTATTCTGTATCTGGAAGTCTTATAGCATCATAGCCTGGTCATTCTCAACCGCCTTCTTGGGCATTTCCCATTTTGATCTTGGGACTTCCAGCCCATACTTAGCACAAATGTTTCGGTATACTATGTTGGCCACTTGATTATAGTGTTCCATGTACGCCTTGTTTGCTAGCATCTTACACCCTGCTGTTATGTGCTGGATTGTCTCAGGGGCCTCTTTGCACAGCCTGCATCTGAGGTCTTGCCTGGTGTGGTAGACCCCAGCCTCTGTTAGTCTTGTACTGACAGCTTGTTCCTGTGCTGCCATGATTAGTGCCTCTGTGCT
>JABJVR010004459.1:0-14683 GCA_025773905.1 Chitala chitala
ATATCTTTCTCAGGTCAGAATGTACAGCAAGTGTGCTCTTATAAATTATGAAGCAATTCAACACTGACATCTGAAAAATTACTCCAAGCTAAATAACCTGAGTCCAAACCCACTTGAAATGTTCAGAAGTAAGTGAACTAAAACTTCTGGGTATGTCATCTTCTTGAAGACATAGCTGAAAACTTTCTATTTCCCATTTCCTCGCTCAAGGATGGTGGCACCCAAACCGTTATATCTAAGTATGAGGAAATAGCAAAGCCCTGAAAAAATTGTGAAAACAGCTGTTCACACAGCCTCAAGAAATGCACAGTATCCAGGCCACACGGTAATTGTAATAAAATCCCACACTGACCCTAGAAGGACCTTCAAAGGAACAAATCTCAGCAAAGACCAAGGCCACACAGTGTCACAAAGAAAGAACACTTCATGAAGCTGAAATCAGTAGAATCTTCAATTACATGTTTAACATTAGTGAAACTTCTTCTTATGTAATATATGAGTATATAAAGTCACCATGATGACAGAGGTCAGTGCAGCAGTCAGTACTGAGGAAAACCAATGATTGCCCTTACCTTGACATATACTTAATGCTTTTCTGATCTGGCAATTGGGTCTGAGAGGAGAAGACTCCTCAACACAGGTTATGGACTGTACTGTTCACTCTCTGCTAAACTAGTCTCAATTACATACCCAGCACTGCTAAAATCTGTTTAAAAATCCCATTATGTGTGGCTTTAGCTATTCCTGGTTATTTTGAGAGGTCCTTTGTTTTCACGACTCTCTTTGCTCTGAACTCCACACACAGCTGTGGGATCTAACATAGACAGGCGAATTTAACCTGAAACCACGTAAGCCAAATTTAATGCACACAGATGGACTCTTTTCACTTTAGTTAAAGCACATCTTACCTCAAAGAGATAAAGGATTAGATTCACTGAATAACCAGGTAATAAATACATATCCTGGCAACTGCAGCAAGACAAGAATTATTATTGATTTATTTTAATAATCTTTACATTTAAAAGTTCATTATTTATTATTTATATTTCCTATTTCCTTTCTAAATGTTATACTTAAAATGAGTTAATATAGAAAATGCTGATGCCTTATTAGGTGTCAGCAACTGTTTACCAAAGTTAAACTAACCTGTTACCAATATCCTCGTTGTACTGTGAATATCCTCGTTGTACAAATTAACATGTGACCCCTTTACCCTTGTACTTCTTTGTGAAGACCCCCCCCTCGTACACACACACACACACACACACACACACACACACACACAATTATCCCAGTGGTTTGCATACCCAGATTAAAGATTAAAATTTTCTTTGAAAGCAGAGAAAAAGCTGTTCACAAAAAATTATCATGTTTAGTATTATTATTATTAATGTTTTTTTTTCCATCAATGTGGTTCAGTTGTCACATTGAATTTTTATATGTACAGTTTTGTGCTCAACCCCTAAATTGGCTTCATTTCTTTATACTTTCAAACAATATAGACTACGTGATATAGGCGGGCTAATGACCAGAGTAATTGTTTCTGCCAGTATACTGTGGAGTAGATCCATTTTAATTGCAGGCCAATTACCTTTAAAGGTATTGCAGGTGTTCAGCTTCATAAAAGTACAAAGCATTTAAATGGGTATATTTTTCACTCACTAATTCAGATTTTTATTTGGTACCACTGCATCGTTGTATTTTGTTTGTGGCAATTTGTAACGCGGATCAATAAAAAGACAAATACACAAGCTCTTCGGTATCCTCTTTCCTCTCTCACGTTTCTCTGGGTCAGCATTACAAGTTGCAGAAATTGTGTTTTCTAAATTGTTTTGCTGCTTATTGATTTCATGTAATTTTTAAGTTTGTGTTCACATTTTAAACTTTCTGTCTCTCTCATATATATATCTTCTACAGTGCTTATTTATGTATTTATGTGCACACATGCACATATATATATATATATATATATATATATATATATATATACATATTATATACGTCCCAGACTTTGTGCTCTGATCTATCTAGGACAGACTCCAAGATTCACTCCCCCAACCGTGACCCTGCATAGGACAAGAGGTATGGATGGATGGACATACTGTATGTAATATACTGTATATAAAGTACATACAGGCACAAAATTTTTTTATTTACTTGTTTATCTATTCGTTTTGCTTTAGTAAACTTCTGGATGTCACCAAATCCTTTCTTACACAACTCTGTCTCGATATAACGGTGATAAGGGCTTCTCACAGAACCTGTACAATATTTCATGAAATATTTGACAGCCACACAGATTCACTTGTGAAAGTTATTATTATATTATATGTAAATTATTAGGTGGAAAAACCCATTACCTTCTTTAAATAAGACCTATTAAAAACAAGTTGAGGAGATGTTGACCTCAGCCAGCATTCAGTTATGCCTGTTAATATTCAGCACATGTTCCACGTGTGTTTAATTGGTCTTACACGGGCTTTTGTATGAAGTAGTGACTGTACAGTACATGTGACAATTGAGAATGATGAGACAGTGGCATTTATGAAAAGCTTCCAGAAATTTGAGAAATTGTAGAGTCTGAATGTCAGACGGTGTCGTTACCTTCACAGAACTGAAGAACTGAAGCCAGACAACCAAGGCAACTGAAATTTTTATTGTGAACAAAGAAAAAGCTGAAAATGAAGTCAATATTTGGGCTTAGATGATGAACATGTAGTGAAAGGACTTCAACTCAGTCAAATTCTTTTCTTAATTCATTACATTTTTGTATTCATATAAGGAGCAGCTATGCCTAAAAAACGCGATATCAAAACTGTCCACATTGCTGTAGATCTTGGAGTGAAATGCATCAATTTCACGACTGAAATGTGAGGTATGTTTTTATACAAGCTGTGTTTGCTTCTATTTAATGACATTTTAAAAATGCTAAACAACAAAGGAATCAAATTAAACTTTTGAGTAAAGGTCCATGTTTCACAAATAATTATGCACAAGTAAGTTTATAATTTTCTTGAACTCACAGCTTCAAACAAGCAGTAGGTGTTGAGCCTGACATGGTTCAATTAAATCCTGGGGACATAATTAGTCATGGATCATTTGGGATTTTACTAGGTGTGCTTTGGTTTTGCTCTATTTTTAGAAAGAAGCAGCCTACTTCCCAGAGTTATGTGTGTGTGTTTGTTGAGAGAGAAAGGCTGTGTGTGCACATGTGTGTGTGTGTGTGTGTGCTAGTGTGGTGGTGGGGTGGTTGTTTGTGTGTGTGTGTGTGTGTGTGTGTGTGTGTGTGTGTGTGTGTGTGTGTGTGTGTGTTTTGAAGGGGGGATGGCTGTATGTATGTGTGTGTGTGTGTGTGTGTGTGTGTGTGTGTGTGTCCTACATGCTGTTCGTGCCATGCTGACAGAAATTCTTCCTCTTGCCCAGACCGTTTCAAATAAGTTAAATGTTAAATCAGCTACATTATGTATTCAGAACAAAGAATATTTATAAATACAAACCAGACTAACATAATGTTACATTGTCTTGTCTCTGATATCAGAGAAAATGACTTTTAACAATTCCAACAATAGAAAGTATTAGCTTGTGCCTCAACCCTGCGTAGGACAGGTGGTATGGGAAATGGATGGAAGGACGAATCATGTAGTGAGAATTCCTTATGGTGGCTGAAGCCGTCCGAATATGAAGCTGCTGTTGGAGTCTAGCATAAGATTGAGTGAGTGTAGTGAAACCATTAAGTGGTTAAATGTAATTTGCTTCCATCACTCTATGTGTGAAGATAAGACACAGGGGCACATTTTAACACATTCTGCTGAAGCAGCACTCTAAGGGAAATTTATGCCACATTACCATGGTTGCATTGCCAATCCGCCATTCTTTTTTTCAGGTGAGACCAGCACTTGTAAGGAAATTTGCACTCTGAGTTCACAGTGTCAGATAAAACGGCAGACAGATTTGTCACGCCCGCTTTTGCATGCATTACAAGTGTTAAGGTAGGCCGTTCCGTCCTCGTCAAACTGAACCTTTTGCCTTTTGTTTGACATCCATTCCCCTTCTCTTTGTTCAGCGCTCCCTCGTGCCCTGGAAATCTGTGCAAGCATATAGTCACAAGCAGAAACCATTTGAGGACACAGGTGCAAAAGCCAGGGCCTTTTCAGACCGTGCTACTGAGTGAAACACTTTAGCTGAAATGCTACTGAGTAAACAGCTTTAGCTGAAATGCTTCACTACAGCAGTGAGCTGAACACTGCTTCAAAGCAAAACAAGTTTGCATGCAGTAGGAGTGAGTTTGCTTCTCTTACATCTTATATAAAGAGCTTGAAAAAAGAACCTTCATTACAATCCTAATGTGGCCTTAAGCTGAATGTTATATAAATAAAAAGCAACACCATGCTGAACAAAGAGATACATTCTTTGTTTTATGAGATCATTCTGTACAAACTGCATCTGTTATAGCAATGTAACAAATCTTAGTCATCTTCCCATTAAAAGGAAAGTTGAATAAGCATATAATATTATAAAAATTATAATGTGGTGGGTTGTCGCCCTGCCCGGGGTGTCCCATGTCCTGCACCCTGTGCCTCCTGGGATGGGCTCAAGGCTTCCCGCGACCCTGAATTGCACAAGCAATATAGAGAATGGATGGATGCATGGATGTTATTTAGGTAGAGTGAAAACCCTTAATTGTCATTGAGTACATATAGATGTTAAACACATACATTTTATAGCATAATAAAGCAAGTCCTCTGCATTTAACCCATCCCCTGGGGGGGCACTGGGCAGCTATCATTCAACACCAGGGGAGATGGCATTGAGGATCGTGCTCAAGGACACCTAGTAAGACATTCAGCAGTAGGTTCTCTTGCTTAAGGGCTTTCATGTTTCTGATTTGCTTTCCAAATTTTCATGAATTAGTATTGACCACCGACTTCTGAATCCAAAATATTCCTGTGAGAAGCTACCATGACAACATGCCTGTATACCTTGCATAAAATTCAGCCGTTTCCAGACTAATCTTATTTTCAGTACAGACCTGTGTGATCACAACAGCTGTTTCTAGCCAGGAAGCACAACTAGTTTATAAATGACTGTTTCTAAGAGTTTTTGAAATGGCTGCAGCCATCGCTCAGAACGTAAATCCGACTAATTTTGTTAAAGCACTGTGAAAGCATTTATTTTTAGCGTTTGCCACTTTAAATTCTGCGGTTGAACTTGCCCTCTTGTGGACTCTGTGTTGTGCTCAGTTGAAAGGACATGGGAGAAGATCCCCTCTTGCTCTATGAGGAATAAAGTTCAAAGAAAACAGCGCCATGAGTTTGACGGACCCCTTTCAAACCCAGCCTTGTTAACAATGAGAGTAAGAACAAAATATGAATACAGACGTGCACGGACTACAAATGAGCCAAGAGACAAAGGCCACACATCGCCCATGTGAATCCCATGTGTGTAAATAACACATACAGCAGGTTCCTAAGCTGAGAGAACCTGTTTGAGGCAGTGTTTACCTAGATTTTCATTTATTTTTCTTTTTGTTGGCCAGTAATTTTTGAAAGTAAATAAATGCAAATTTAGAGCACATCAAGCATTTCTGCCAATGTGCACTAAATTGGTTTTGTTATATACATCAGTACATCAGGAATGATGTTAAAAGTGAAATTATTAAAACAAGATAAGTTAGACAATAATAACACTTCTGGCTACCAGGACACAAACTTCAGAACTGGTTTTTGATTATTTTGTAAGCCTTAAAGTATGAATACTAATTGATAAACACTTCTGAGTCATAACACGTGTTCTTTTTAAATTTATAAACTATGAAATTACAATAAATCTGGACTCCTGAATGTGTATTGGAACCTTTGACTAGAATTGTGTACCACATAGAGTCTGTACTGAGCAGAGACAGCGCTTTTTAAATGTATTGTATATACTGAAGGGAAAGAAAATGATGCACTTGTCTTAATTTTTTTGTGCACCTTATGAAACAGTTTTTTTTTTAATCATTGTGTTGTTACATTCTAAATTGACAGGCACTCAAATTAAATGGTTAATTCCTATAATCGTGGTAGGTTTGCTGTTCGTGTGATCGCTAGGGTGTACAACAGGATAGTTTACTAATTCTGAACTGTCAGCTGTACATGAATGTGACAGTTTTTTCAGCTCCCTTCAGGCAGCAGGGAGGTGAATAGCACCCTTAACTGTATGTGCAGTACGTATATGTGCTAATACATTTACAAATTGTGCTGTAAAACTGGATATTAAGCACACTCGTTTTTCAAAAAATATCTATATATATTGTAAGAAAAGTTAAATAAAGTGAAAACTTTCCTCTTGGAAATTCTTGGATCATACTTGACTTTTAAATATGACTTTATGTAATATATGCCAATTTATAACTGTTTGAGACTTGAAGTCTGAGAATACACTAATAAAATTACATACGTTTGATTCACTAGAAGCTTGTGGCAAACATGACTTTGGTTTTTAAATAAGCAAGACAAATTTTTTATATACTGAGGTAGCACCTGCCTCGTCGGTCATTAGGAGTCTTTAGTTGGAACCTGGTACGTGTTAAGGAGCCATTTTGTGAAGTGTTCACTCATAACACAGATCATTAATACAAGGATTGTTTTGGAAATTACAAACAATATATTACAAACAATACAAATCCAGTTGCCAAAGCTTAAACTAGCACGTTTCCGTTAAAATCTGGTGCAAAAATGCATGCTGTTACAAAGCCTTGAAAAAAGATTGTATAAAAATGGAAGTAAACGTTTAATTAAGAGGTCAAACAAGAAGCAAAGGTCAACATATGCAAAGTTAAATGCAGTGAAACAGGTCACCACAGTTAAAAAAATGTATAACGATGGGATATTAATTAAGCATCTCCTGTGCATTACTGTGCAAGTCAAGTCGTAAAAGGTAAGTTTTTTTTCCTACCTCACATCTGCACAGCAAGCTACATGATCTCGGCTACAGTGCAGCAGCGTCTTGCAAACGCATCACTTAATGATCAATAAAACAACAGGCATCTTTTAAAAGCACCAGTCGCCCAAATTAGACACAATGGCTGTGGGCTTAACTGCAGATTTTCAAGGGTGTTCATTAAATTAAATTGTATGGAAGCCGTCAAGAATGCTCTGATACAAAATGATAAACTCCCCCTGCTGATGCGGAATGTAATGCGTTAATTAATGTAACATGAGCCAAACAGCCCACAGCTACAAACAAGTTAACATGGAAGTAATGTTTCTTTGTACACCTTCTCTTCCTCATTAAACCTTATATTCCTCTTTGTCACTTCACAGCAACACTTAGAATGCCCCCAGACGCCATCTATCTGTGTTTAATAAGCTTTCACCTAGCCATTGGACAGAATGCAATTAAGGCACACACCTATGACTTAAGAAAATTTCCAGTATAATTTACTTTATTCTTAACCACACCTTACAACTTTCACAGCCTGCTCCTCTTGTTAAATTACAGGTACAATCATTTAGTTTGCAATTAAAACATTTGTATATTTTTTTACGGAATTGAAAGGTCATGCAAGACTGAGGTTTGCAAAATCATAGATCATGACATGACTGGCAAACATCCTGAGGGCTGTCTCAGACCGTATTGAACAATTCTTTTGCTATTGACTGGGTCAGAGGAAGATGATTATAAGATGATTGTATTTCCTTAACACTAATAACATTATCTTTAGGATGTATGCATATTTATACTGTTACCGTAAAGATTATGCATGTGTACATGGTTTATGGAAAATTAGATAGTTATAAAACACTAATATAAGTGTGAAGCAGTCTCCATACAGGAAATCCAACTGAAGAGAATACAGTAGTTTCAAAAACATAACTTGATACATTTTGAGATGACTGTAAATCATTTTCTTTGTGGGTATTGCCTGAAAATCAGTGAGATCAAAAATAATGAAAGCTCTGTGATGTCCCCTGCCCTGCGCCCTGTGCCCTGTGCCCTGTGCTTCCCGGGATGGGCTCCAGGTTTCCCGCGACCCTCAATTGGATAAGTGGTATAAAGAATGGATGGATGGGCAGGTAATGAAAGGCATGATAACGTTTGTGTTACATTCACATGAGGACTATATAACTTCATACACCACAGATTAGCCAATTACAGCTACAGTACATAATGCCGTGCTGTTACACTGGCTCTCAAAAATCCCAAATTATATTTATATTACACCAACATTGTTATATGTTCCCATACAGTTACATCAAAGCATTTAGTAATAAATAATAATTGTAAAATTTCTCTTGACAACAGTCCAAGAAAGGCAAGCACGATTTACAGAATCTGAGGGAAAAAATAATAATAATAAATTAGAAATCAAGTCTGAAAATGCCTAACAGTGTTTGGCCATAAAATGTGAGAATGTGATTAGTAGTTTGCAGGGCACATTTATCAAGGAAGAAAGTTTATCTTGAGGTTTTGTTCACATTTGTCCTTCTCCATGTGTTGCATATCATATAACAAGCAATAAAGGTACATGCACAAAGAAAAACCTGTGAATAACTGATCCTTGCACTGACTGGTAATCCATGTGAGAAAATCTAATGGGTTACATTTAGGTGTAAATGTGTTTAATTCTTCTCTCATTACCATGACATGCCATAACACCTGTCAACTGCTCTTTAAATACATTTTAGCTAATTAGTGCAAATGTCATGGGAACAGTGCTCCTGCCTCGTACATCATTATAATAAACCTGTGAGAATGGATTTTGGGCTGACATCGGCCAATACCTCAGACTTTTGGGAGGGTACAATTATAGCACATTACCACCATATCTGTTTTAAAACCAATTTTCTGAGTTTAAGCAGCCTGTTTGCGACATCATCAGGTCATTTATTAATAAAATATCAATTGCCTTTTTAAATACTGAATGCATTCTGGTCTGACTTTGGTGACTAGGATTTGTGTACGTAATGGTATTTCTTCTGAAAACACGATAAAAGCACAAACCCACAGTGCTGAAACAAAAAGAAGTTACACTGAAATTTGGAACTGCTGAGAATTTACTTATTTGTTGAAATAGTGCTTGAAAGCAGTGATTGTTAGAAAGGAACACTGAACATGACATGACGGTGGCTCGACGGGCTGGTATGTGGAACTCTTCTGGTTCATATCCCAGCACAGCCACGTGTGTCCTTGAGCAAGACAGTCAGTGCTGCCTCCTGGGTGCTGCATGTGGCTGGCAGCCCACTGCTCCCCTCAGGGGGTGGGTTAAATGCACAGAAGTAATTTCCCTCTTGGACTAATAAAATACTATTTTAAAAAAATTATAATAAATAACAGGTACAGTACAGATAATTTGTATAGTGCAGTGTCTCAATAGGCACATTTCACTGGTTCTGTGTGTGTGTGTGTGTGTGTGTGTGTGTGTGTGTGTGTGTGCGCGTGCGTGTGTGCGTGCGTGCTCATGTGGGTTTAGGCTCTGAAACAGACTGACATGACGACCAAAGTTTATCTGGCCTTATGTCGCAGTTTTCTTGGGTTAGGCTTCAGGCTTGAAGTGACCCCCAAATGGAGTAGTAGTTTTGTTAATTTAAAGGAAAACCAAATCCAAAGAAATTATATGTCACAGTACAGTTACTGAAATCATAATATGAAATTATTCATGGCTCTTAGGATAATGTTTCCTGTAGAAATTGAGCAAAGTTCTTTTTCTGTACAACAAATTATTACCAAAAAACAATGTAAAGATGTTTCAAAGTTATAAGCTATATTACTTAGTTAAGTAATATAGCTTTTTGTCCAATTAACTAATATTTAAATTTCTAGCCTTTGTCAAAAGACAGTTGGTTTTGAAAATCACCAATTGCCAATTGCTTGCAAATGTGAGGAATGCTGTTAAGTTTTTCATCATTCAGAAAGTGCTTTTTGCTGATTAAATCTTAAACTCAATTTTCTTCTGGTCTTTTTTTCCAGCATTAAATATGCCTTTGATAAGAAAACATGGAGTACTGTGAATACCATAATAATGCAAATATGGCGTAATACCCCAGCGCATGCATAAATTCTAGTAAAAAACTTAGATTGTTGAATGATTTTGTAGATTGATTGTGAACATCTGCATTAAAACTAAATGCAAATAATAATTTTTTTACATTACCCTGCCTGGAGAGTCAGTTTAAAATAATAGGGGAAAGTCCTTGAACACCAGATGACATTCGCTACAACAAACTCATAAGCACCACATGTGGTACACCAATGTAAAACGTTAGCTTCAAAATACTCTCCATTTCCCTCCTGGGAATAAGCTTTTATTTGTAAATTTTAAAAACTTTTGCTTGTATTGTGTCAGAAAATGCAGGCACCTCTTCATGACTGCCATGGAGGGCTTCAGTGGACCCATCCAGCTTACCTGCACAGTCCAGAACGACCCAAACAAAACAGGCTCCTTTCTTCAGCCTTAAATGTGCATACTTGAACTGTGTCCAAGGTTTCTGCTGACTGCCAATGTTGTGGTAATGCAATTTTGTCGAGGCAGCACATTTCCATGAACTTGGGCTGCTGTAGTCCTATTGAATGCCTATATCCAAAATAAAGATGCCCTAATAAGTTTTAATGTGTCATATATGAGTAAATTAAATACCACAGTGCCATTACACACAAGGTCCCACAATATTAAGGCCATATATCAATGCCGGGGTGTGCTGTCACTGCCAAAATAATTGTTTATTGGTGACTTAACGGCTGTTTTCGATGGGGTACCCTATTTTCACAGGAGAAGATAGCACAAGGCAAAAATTATCCACCACTAGGTCTTGCTGACTTCGTGAAGTATGAGCCTCAAAAAATGAACAATGACTCCATGCCAAAAAAAAAAGAACAAATAGCTTTGGAGGTATATTTCATATTGTTCTGCAACAGGGCTTTACAGAAACACACACACACACAAAATAACTGTACTGGAACATCCCATAGGCACGGTAAGCTAAGCGCAAAGCTGTCTGCAGAATATCTCCAAATTAGTTTCATCAGACAATCTCAGACAAATCGAGAGGCTATGAACAAACAAGGGATTTCTTCGAGATTTAAAGTTGCTGCTAAACAGATCCTCATAATCTTCAGGGAGGATCAGTGAGACACTGAATTCAAAGCATCTTATGTAACAGAAGAGTCAGTTAGCAGTGTGGCAAAAGTCGCCCTGCTGGAGAAGTTACCAGGCTTTTCGATAGTATTACACATGAAAATAGCACTGTGATGTCAGTTTTTGTCTTCAGTTTGCTAGGCCTCGTTCCACTGCTTTGCTTTCCCTTGCAGAGAGAGAGAGAGAGAGAGAGAGAGAGAGAGAGAGAGAGAGAGAGAGAGAGAGAGAGAGAGAGAGAGAGAGAGAGAGCTGAGCTCAGTGTCCATGACGTGGTGCAGTGACTGCAGATCTGTGTTAAAAGTTTCAAACTAATTCCTTAGAGACTTGAAGCTTGTCACTTTACCTGGTTTGTTCTGCAAATTCATGCAGGAGGGAGTACCCTTGGGCGCAGAATCAAACCAGGGTCTACAACATTTCCAATGCGACTTCAATGCAATAATAGCAAAATCTTGTACTTCAGTTTATAACCCTTGTTTTTCTTTAATTTTGCAGCCTATGAAGCAGAACAGAATGAATTTGTGGGCTCAAGCACTCTGTCTTAGACCACGGTCTCACTTAACATTAAAGATTCTATGAAGAAGAGATTTCATGTTTTTTTTTTTTTTGATGAGTGCTGTTGCTGTCTAATTAATGAGGGTCTAATACTGGCTATGGTTTTTATCCTTTCTTCTGATAGCTCATTAAACTCATTTTGAAACTGGTCTCTAATAGCTACCCTGCTGGGAGATAAGGGGTAAGGCTGAGTCTCCCCAGTCACACCCAACACCCCTCATACTGGTGTTCCCAACACACTGGGGAGGTTGTCCACTGGCCAAAATTAGTCTTGCATGACTGCAGAACAGGACTCCCACAATTCCCTCACCATCAGCCATTCTGATGAATAAGGGCTAATTTTGTTATCTTGCTCCACTAGGCTATTTCTGTTTTGCTAATACACTTTTAAGGACAGAATTCACTGACATGCACACACCTACTCTAAATTGTAGGTAAATGCGCTGATTGTTGGACAAGCTTGACATATACACAGGAACATCAGTAGCTTTATTACACTGTATTGTTTTATAATATTTAGATAGATCTATTTCCTAAAGCCTTGCCTCTTTTCACACTACACTCTGCAAATCTCTGAGCAGAAACGCTGTCATTTAGGATTTGGCTGTAAATCAAATTTTATTGATCCAGCAGATCGGCGCATGATTAAATCTCGTGAGTAATAATCTGGTGATGTGCAGCGCACCTCTAGTGTCTTTTGACCATGTTACAAGCATCATGCGTGCCGTGTCGCCCCTCTCAGGTGACGGGCAGCGGTGGCTAGTGGGGGTGCCTTGGCACGGCAACTTGGTTTGGCTGCCACTCTCTCCTGAGTACCCCCATCCATCACAGCTCATGCCTGCCCAATGATAGATCGCTTTTATTGAGACTGTCTCCTCTCCTGATTAAATACGATGTGCATCTTTCAGCAGTTCATAATTGCTTTTGCTTTCCTCCAGAAGCTCCTGGTCATTTTTCTTCCCCCTTCCTGTGACCCTTTGGGACAGAAATGATGGTCAGATGGTCAGCCCTTTTTTTCCCCTCAGCCATGAATTGTTCTTATTCTTTCAGCACTGCAGCTCATTGGAAAGATAGCAGCAATAGCTTAAAAAAATGTGTGAAGCAGATAAGAAGAGGACAGGGGATTCAACACGGTTCTGGTAAACATCTGAGAATGTATAATTCATGACTTAAGTCCAGCATTATTATGTCTGCTTTGTCACTTGGTGCGCTGTGAACTTTTATCTAAACACTTCTCTGTTGTGGTTTGAATGACGTGACATTATATTCCCAAAAACACGGCATAGGAAAACAAATTTCAGACACTGAATTGACTAATAAAACATGCCCAGTCTCGTGATCATACTTTTACATAACACTTTACCAAAGAAAGGTGTTCAGACTTGTTGAGTATGCCACTCCACATGTGAAGCAGCACAGACATCATCAAATTGTGTCAAAGAATTATTTGAATTATTTTTTTCTTCCCATAAGTGTTCATAAATGTTATGTCAAAGCACATTAGTTTCATTTCATAATTTTTAAAATCTTTTTTAAATTAGCGTTCCTCATTTAAATCATTTTGAAATAATTCTCACCTGTGCCACTGTGGAGAAATTGTGTTTCTAGGCAGAATGTCCAGAACTTAATAAAGATTAAAATATTCCACAGCAGCTACATAAACAGGGGCGTTATACTTATTCAGAATTATCAGATATATTCAGAAGGTTTATTTAATCAGTGAATATATAAATGATAATGCAATTAATTTATCCATTACATTGCAGCATTAATTCCTACTCAGTTATTTGCATAATAAATAAATGGTAATATAACAACGTTGTTCTTTTTTTTTCCTAAGAGAAACGCCTTTGCTCTAATCCACATCAGCAACATGACTAAAGGTAAAATGATGAATATCGTAGAATATAATGCTACATTCCTGTAATACTACTGTGGCACAGATTTACCTAGTTACATCTTATACTATTAGCAGGGACCTTTTTAGTAGAGTGATTGATCATCAGCTACACGGTTTAATTGCTCAGACGAGAGATAATGAAATTAGACTCGCTGTAAGCTGTAACGCTGCTCTTGAAATGCAGCGCCGCAGAACTAATGCGTCACCCGAGTTTCTGAGCTCCGTTTATCGGACCAGGCTAGACGCCTCTGCTAGTCCCTTCTTTTGTATAATTGGTTTTCTAAAATGTGTTTCCCTGCACTTCATGACATACAGTAGATTTTTACTTTGCACTTTTTCCTCAACGTTAAAAAGAGGTTGAAAAATGTCATGCGTTTTTAAGTCACTTTAAAGAGCTCCCTGAATATTTTTCTTTTACTTGTTCGCAGTTGGGTGATGGATGACATTTACCATCTTAGGCTTGTAGTGGAGACTAAAAGGGGTGCAACACGTGTGCTGAATGACTCATTTTTAAAATGATAACCCAGTAATAAAAATTTTTTATTTTTTATAATAAATAAAAAAGCCAATAATGACTTTCAAACATGTTGTCCTTATTGTTTCGTTAATCTGTATGTGGATATTTTTGGCATATTATTTATTGCTCATTTGCCTCATAATTTAACAATGTAAAATAGTACAGTAAGTTCTATTGCTATTTGTATTATTACACAAATGTAGCTGTCACTACATTACCCAGCAGCCCATCTGACTCGTGCCTCATTTCCTGCTGATAAGATTATTGATTTGATTGCTTAAATACATTAGTTCTACAATATAGTTAATGTACATGTCTTTGAAATTTGTGACTAATAAATTTTACATTTGGTAGATATCAACGATAGCTTTCTGCCAATAAACAAAAGTTTTGATAACATATTGGACATGGAGATATTTCTATCAATTTCTTTGTGTAGTTTGTAGCTGATGCAGGCCACTATTCAATTCACTGGTCTTACAGTTCCTATTAATGAATTTAAGTCATTACCCATAGGTTACCTAACATCCATCCATCCATTATCTTAACCGCTTATTCCTGGTGAGGGTCGCGGGGAAACCTGGAGCCCATCCCAGAG
>JABJVR010004461.1:0-14682 GCA_025773905.1 Chitala chitala
CCTGTGCTGTGAGTACGTCACTCTGCCCTCTTTCCCGACTGCCCTGTGCTGTGAGTACGTCACTCTGCCCTCTTTCCTGGCTGCCCTGTGCTGTGAGTACGCCACGCTGCCCTCTTTCCTGACTGCCCTGTGCTGTAAGTATGCATTGCTGCCCCCCCTTCCCGACTGCCCTGTGTTGTGAGTACACCACGCTGCCCCCCCTTCCCGACTGCCCTGTGTTGTGAGTACACCATGCTGCCCCCCCTTCCTGGCTGCCTTGTGCTGTGAGTATATAGAAAAAGTGTGTTCACCAGACATACAGTCATGTAAAGGTGCCAGAGATGCAGTTTTTTTATATTCATGTATTCTCTTATGTATACCACATTCTTTATTGTCGTCTTAAGAGTGCCAATTTTGTGTCACCAGGATCACAACTACGGTGCCCCCCCACCTCCAACCCCTCCTGCCTCTCCACTGTCCCAGACAATCATCCCCCGTGTGGAGCTTAATGGTGTCACGTGCTCGCGCTGTGATGATGACAACTCGGCGGACAGCGAGAGTTCATCTGAGGAGGAGGAGGAGGAAGAGGAAGGTATTGGGACGTGGTGTCATTGCAGCATGACACATCTCGTGAAGTGTGACAACTGCAGGTACGAGCAGATGTCCCTGACCCGTCCGCCGGAGACCCGTCCACCCCACCCTACGTGTCCTCATTCTCCTCTCTGTTCCCCTCCAGACATCTGGACCGCAGGAAAGGGGTTGATACCCAGAGGAGGAAAGGTGAGAACGTGTCAGGTAGGTGTCTTTGTCCTGACGGGAGTGCTCACAGCATTGACCTTGGAACTCTTGGGTAACACCCCCTTCCCCTCGTTCTCTTAAGTGGGTGAGAGCAGTGCGACAGAAAGCGGTGACGAGGTGTCCCCCTCCGCCGTGTCCTACACGGCCACACAGCATACACCCACCAGCATCACGCTGACCGTCAACAGAGTCAAGCGTAACAAGCCCAAAAAGAGGAAGAAGAGCGCAGAGAAGGCTCGTGGAGCGCCAAAGGTCAAGAAAATGAAGGTAGCCATCCCCAAGTTCTGCTCCACTCACACCATAAGCAAAGATGACTGTCCTTAACCCTTCACCTCTTCACAGGCTTTCCGAGAAGGTTCCAGGAAGTCCATGAGAATGAAGGTCAGAAATTAATTTTGGTACAAGTCAGTGTGACTTTCACTACGTGCGTGCATGCGTGCACCGCCCTCACCTAACGGCTCTGCGTGTCGCCCAGAGCTCAACATCAGACACAAGCCCTGTGGATGACAGCACAGCAGAGGGCTGGGAGTCGCAGATCCGCCAGTGGACGGACCAGTACGAGGAGGCCCTGGCAAACCAGTACAGCGCAGACGTGCAAAGCCTACTGCAGCGTCACCAGACCAGCACCAAGGCACCCGCTGGCGCGGCCATGGACAACATCAACCGCACGGAGTTGGCATGCAACAACACCATCATCAGTTCTCAAATGCAGGTCAGTGTGTGGCACGGGCCCTGCCGCACCCGCGGCTGAGCGCGTGGTACGGGTGCCGCCGTGCCCGCCACTGAGCTCTCATTTCTCCCTCTGTGGGTTTCAGCTCCAGCTGGGCAGGGTCACACGTATCCAGAAACACAGGAAAATCCTGCGGGCCGCCCGCGACCTGGACGCCAACACACTCATCATCGAGTACCGGGGCAAGGTCATGCTCAAACAGCAGTTTGAAGTCAACGGGCATTTCTTTAAGAAGTAAGAGCTCTCTCTGTTGGGCAGAGAGATGGGTGGTTGTGGTTGTGATGGTGACGGTGATGGCAATCTGGGTCTCCTCCCCCCGTTGGGATAAAATGTTTGTCAGCTGCACCATCTTAGCATAAATAGAAAAAGTTTCTCCATGTTTAGTGAGTCCTGTAAGATGCCACTGTTTGGGTTTAAGTGTTTGCTTTATGTTCAGCCATGTGGTGCTCACCTGTGTTTGAGGAAGTCTTGCTTGGGAGCGTTTGCAGGACAACTTTCCTCCCGGTGACTTGTACAGTAATGCAGTGCTGCGTCTGGATCTGCAGGCCCTATCCATTTGTGCTGTTCTACTCCAAGTTTAAGAAAGTGGAAATGTGCGTTGATGCTCGAACATTTGGTAACGATGCCCGCTTCATCAGAAGGTCGTGTACGCCCAACGCTGAGGTGAGTGCTGTTGTATTTCCGTGTTTGATTTTGTTAAATCCCACAGCGTGCAGTTTGCAGCACGGTCCCTGGAGTCCGGTATACTGAATCGTGTAGTATGAACATTACTGGTCACCCTTTTGTTTGTCTGCGCCCCTAAAAACTCAGCAGGCCTGATCCCGCCCTTTTCCCCAGGTTCGCCACATGATCTCCGAGGGCATGATTCACCTCTGCATCTATGCAGTGACCCGTATCACCAAAGACTCTGAGGTCACCATAGGCTTTGATTACGAGTTTAACAGCTGGTCAGTATGGTGTTTCTTCCTTCATCTCTAACTCTGCCTGAGTATAACAGTGTTGCATAAAAAGACTTTACATGTTCACTTGAAAGCCCTGTTGTAAAGACTGTGTCCTGTGTTGATTCTACCTTGGAGATCCCTCGCATGTGTTTTTGAACAGGAATTCCTGGTTGGCGTGGATGGTTAATTCTGTCCATCCACTGTCGGTTATTTTAAGCCTCTTTCTCCTTGTCCAGTGATGAATCTCGTGTTCGGCTCTGGCTTTTTGTTGTCCTTTCCGCTGTAACAACAGTACCTACAAAGTTGACTGCGCCTGCCATAAGGGGAACCAGAACTGTCCTGTGCAGAAGCACAACCAGAACCCCCTGGAGCGGCTGCTGCCCCCCTCCCTGGCTCCACCTGAGACGCGCAGGCGTAAGGCACGCAGAAAGGAACTGGAACAAGACGGTGGCGGGGAGCTCACAGAGGAGACACCGTCTGCCAGAGAGCTGCAGGGGCCCAGCGCAAGGGCCAGTGACACAGAGGTGTGTCCCTCTGCTGCAGAGCCGTGCGCGTTACACTTCACGGGCTTCCCGTTTAGCTGCCATGAGGGTACGTCCACAGCTGTCCCTCAGTGTCCAGCTCCCAAGTTCGACTTGCTGAGCCACATGTAAAGGAGCATCGTGGGTAATAAGGCATGAACTCAGAAGGCTGTTATTGAATCTGCACACCCTTGCTTTTTAGGGATGGGAACTGATGTGGTTTAAATAGCAATGCTGTTATAGATTCTGTTTATCAATCCCATTCTTAATAGATTCTGTTATTAAGTAGGCCTACACAGGTTATTGGCATGAACACAGTACAGAATGTCTGCTTGATAACATCTGAACAAGTTAAAATAGCAACTTGGGAAATACATACATTAAAATTAACAGTAACTTTTGAGTTGGTGTCATCTCCCCACAGATTGTTTTTGTGAATGTAAAACAGAATGTACAAATGTTATTTCCCATGTCAGAAAACGCATGCTGTACTTTGATTGCATAGCGCTAATGTTATAATAACAGGATAGTTGCCCTCGGTAACGGACATCGTGCTCGACGTGGATGCTCTCCAGTAGCTCTCGTAGTTTCAAATCCTTGGAATTCCTGGTCTTTTAGCCCGAGTTTCATTAAAAGACGTTTCACCATATTGGTGTTACGTCTAGCACACGTAAGCCTAAAAACAGAATGTTTTTTTTTTTTTTTCCCCACACCTACAGCTGATTTACAGTCTTTTTTTGGGGGGGGGGGGTGGATTATAAATTTTAAATCCTTTTCATAAGTAAATAACATTTCTGTAAATAATAGGTTATGTGAATTTTTTTTTTTTTAAGTCATGCAGGGATACTTTAGCGAAATACTTTCTGAATAGTAGCTTGTATCTGTGGTCAGCTGTTTTCGCCATTAGGGTGAACGCAGATTCTTCTACTGTATATATGAGCGAATGCACTGTCCGCTTCACGTTGACCGAGGACGTGCCACTCACTTTACGGCGACTGCTTTATGTCGTCCGCTTTACGCCAAGCAAGGACGCACCACCCGCTTTATGCCGACCGTGGATATGCCACCTGCTTTACGCCGACCGTTTTATGCCGTCCGCTTTACGCCGAGCGAGGACGTGTCGACCACTTCATGCCGACCGCTGTTCATGCATATTGCAGTACTTTAATCTGTCTTTGATGCTGCTGTTTATCTCTATCATGATGGTAAAATCAGTTTGTTAAACTACACTAGAAAAATAAAAGGTTTGCGTTTTTTAAAAGTTAACACAACAGACTTTTTGTTAGTGGACAGAGAGAGAAGTGGGAATTAAGATGAAACTGCGTTCTGCCCACTTTCTCATACTGTGCCCTGCTAGCCGTATAGTTCAGTTGTCCACATGACACAAAGTATGTGGACAAGTATGTACAACAGGTCCACTTGTGCACCAGTACAGCATCAGAGCACGTTGTGTAAACCACTAAACCAGGTCTTGTGCGCCATGCGTCTGCATGGCGTGATTGTGCGCCATGCTTTCGCGTTGGCGTGATTGTACGCCATGCTTTCGCGTTGGCATGCTTGTGCGCCATGCTTTCGCGTTGGCGTGATTGTGCGCCATGCATCCACGTTACAGCTTGTTTCAGCCTTCTAATTCATGTGGCACCAGCTCTCCAAGAGCCTGCTGTAAAGTTGCACTGTTGCTGAGATGTTGTTGTTTTCTTTGACACACAGGAGGTTCCCTGTGATGGGCTTAAGCCAGAGGACGGGGAAGATTCAGAAGTTGACAACACTGGAGCTTTATGTCCAAGTCGACGGGTACGTTGAGCACGTGAACAGAGCTCCGTCCTTGGTGCGTGTGAAACATGATGCACATGGCCCGTCTCCCCCACCAAAGTAAACTCTGCTCGGAGCACAGTTATAAATAGGTTCCAGGGATGCTGAAACCGGCCAACGTACTGCTGGTCAAGCCAGAGGTTTACAAGCCAGATTTTCCATTGAATGTTAATCCATTTTGAATAAAGTAACTTTATATAATTTTTAGAGCTACGGCTTAGCAATTCGATGCCAATAAGAATATATATAATAAGAATATATATACACACACACACACAGTGGAACCTTGGATTGCAAGTAACATGGTTAACGAGCGATGTCTTGCAAGATGAGCATTTTCTTATCAAGTATGATATGTTTCTTATATAATATCTTTAAATGAGATTAAGGAGGTGTGCAAAATGTGAGAAACAGTACAGAATTTGGTAGAAAAGCACGACCCGGATAAGGCTGTAGCAGTGCGCACGACGAATCTGTTTAACGACAATATAGTCAATGTCACATTTCCGCGAAATCCTCACACGGAGGCGAGTGTCAGTGGATGGGTTCGTGTTAAATACGGACCAAAGGAAAGACATTCCAGCGAGTCAAAAGATGACAGCGAATCCAAAAAGCGTAAACTAAGTGAAACCGGTAGTGTTAGTGAAAGTCGTTCAAGAGAACTCCCGAGATTCTCCTTCCAAGCAATAACCCTCTTCCTCTCCTCCTCCTCCTCCTCTCTACGATATTAGGGACAATAATTTGTCCATAAAATACCATTAAAACTTATTTTTATATGAATATTTTTGGGTGTGTGGAACGGTTTATCCGACTTTATTTCCGTGTGAGAAAATTTGCTATGCTGTACAAGTTTATTGGAATTATGCTCGCAATCCAAGGTTCCACTGCATATATCTGTGTGTGTGTGCGTGTGTAAAAAATTATAAAATATAATTTTTTTTGTATATGTACAGTGATGTCCTTTACTTTTGTTTCACCTTTGTTTGACATGCGACATTCTCGTTTAATGCAATGTAAGTCAGTGTCCCTAGCAACACGTTTTTGTTTGATTTGACCCCTTCATGTTTGTTTTTCAAGTTCTGACCTGATTGCCAAAAGCACTTGTACCTCTTCATTCCACCAGTTTGTCTTGTTTCTATCCAAGAAAATCCAAAACCATGCCGGTTTTGCTCATAAATTAAATCCAGCAGAGAGAGACTATTAGCTGCTGCTTTGCTGTGACTGGGTTGCACTCGTGTGAGGGCAGTTGGATTGCTGTATTTTGCAGATTGGTGGTTGGTCCAGTAGCCACTGAGAACTTTCTTACCCACTGAAGAAATGAAGCATCCAGCCCAATGCTTTAATAGTCTCTGTCACACCCGTGCAGCTCGACTCATTCGCATAACCGTGATGTTCTCAGATGCGTGAGGAGCCCAAGGCAAATGCAGTCATGCAGGTGTCTGAGAAGAACCTGGACAAGAAGCGGAAAAAAATCATGCCGGTCCAGGATAAAGGCCAGGCGGCGGCGCCGGGAGGAGGAGTAGTTCTGGAGGATGTCGACACAGGGGCCGGGACCCCCGCGGTACAGATCAGTACTGTGGGTGTGAGCACCAGGAGGACCTCCTATGTCTCTGTGAGTCAAGAGTTCTGCCCTCTGCTTTTTTCCTTTTAATGGCTCTGACCAAGCCCACAGGTGGAGTGATTGTTCCTTAGTAGAGGTCTATACAGGATCCAATCCTGGCCATGTTACTCTGCCTCCCTGCTGTCATCCATAAAAACACATTGCAATATTCACATTTCTTCATGTTGTTTAAGCCAAAGAACTGGAGAAAATCAGACATATAACTTATCATAGAAAGCAAATGAGGTGGTTAAAATGCGAGTTCAAATACACAGAAACAATGGTTTTCTCAGAAAGGTTTTAGGGATTAATAGACCGCGCCGATACTGGTTTTCCCAGAAAGTTATTGATTACTGCAGTACTTATTGCCAGGATAGATGCCTTTGTAATGTAGCTCAGCTCCATTTGTCACCACATCCCTTTCTGCAACAGCACACGAGTCCCATGCCACGTTACTGATTGTACATGGAGAATGCAGGCCGCATGCGTTTCCGCACTGTTCAGGACGGAGGGTTGTTGACTGGGTTTTCTCTCCACCCACAGGAGACGCCACCTGCTGATGTAGACAAAGGTCCAGTAGCCTCCAAGCCTTCCCCCTGCAGGTCCTCCAAACCCCGGCCTAAGAGCCGAATGTCCCGCTACCGGTCTCACTCTTCGCAGAGGGCGCGGCGCCAGCGGCAGACCGTCACCCAACAGGTGACAGAGCAGGGTGTTGGCACAGCCGAGGAGGGGGTAGCAAGCATCCCCAGGGCAGAGTTGGGGGTCGGAGAAGGGGTGCCGAACACAGGACAACCTGGGGACCTCGAGAGCCTGGGGGGCATAGTCCCAGGGCCTTTGGGCAGCAAAGTCAACCTGCGGCACCCCAAGACCAAGAAAGTGAGTCTACATTATCTTTTAATGAAGCGTTCTTTAGCAAGCTCAGAAATCTGTCTACACATCATTCTCATATGGGTTTTTTTTTTTCCCCATTTTGTTTTAAGGTTTACCTAAAAAGATTCCAGTATATTTTAAATGAAATGATTTACATTTTTTGAGGGGAATATTCAGGACAAATGCTTACAAAATCCTCTACAAATTCTTACCTAAAATTTCACATCATTGTGGTATTACAGAGTGAGCACATGCATCTGCAGGGGGCACAAACAGTGCGGACAAAGAGCTTTATAACCGCAAAGCAGAAATCTGGTTTTGACCCTGTCTGGTCTCAGGCCTGTGTGTCAGGAACGTGTGAACATTGTGTTCTGTTTCTCCTGCCGTTTTTTTGGGCAGTACCTGGTCACCGAGTGGCTAAATGACAAGGTGGAGAAGGCGGAGTCCCCGCTTTCCCGCCCGCTGTTCCGCCCGCTGCTCCGCCCCCTGCGCATCACCACAGACCCCACGGTGCTGGCCACCACACTGAACATGCTGCCCGGACTGTCGCCCTCGCCCCTCATCTGCACCACGCCCAAGCACTACGTGCGCTTCGGCTCACCCTTCCTGCCCGAGAGACGCAGGCGTCCCGTACTCGCAGATGGTTCTTACGGGTTCTTCAAAAAGGTCAGGCGCAATCCGGTCACCATTTACACCGTTTACTTTATAGTTGTGTATTGGACAGCAGGTTGAACAGTGTCTTGTTGAGGGTGTGTCCCGATGGTGTTTGTTCCTGCTCTGCACAGCGGTGGATTAAGCAGGCTCAGGCCGAAAGCTTGTCATCGTCACAGGACGGGACGGACTCACACCCCTCAAACCAAAGCAGCAGCACGTCCAGTCCGTTTAAGGCGGGTACGTGCCCCGTTCAGAGACGTAATCAGCCATCCGGTGGCTTCACTCTTCCATTAAATTTTTTCATTTAGCAGACGCCTTTTTCCAAAGCAGTTTACAACAAAACTGGTTCTCTGCGTTTGACCCCTCTCCTGGGGGTGGCAGTGGGTAGCTGTTATTCAGCACCTGGGGAGCTGGCACTGCTCAGGGACACACCTGGCGGCTGGGGTTGGGATTCCAACAGGAGTCTTCAGCAAACGTGCGTGGGAATGTTCAGGAGAGGGATGTGCACCAGACAGCTTCTGGCTGGTTATGGTGAAAGTGTCTCGGACATCCTGACCTCCTGTCTGTTACTCTCTTTGATTTTCCGCGTAGAGCTAACAGTGCCTGTTAAGAAGCGAAAGTGGAAGTACCTCTCGGACATGTCATCCATGATGTCGCCACTGCCTCCTGTGTCCTCTGAGGGGCTGCTAAGGCCGTTGTCCCCCATCAGCCCACCCTCAGCCAGTGATGCCACGCGACCCGCCCCGCCTGTTTCCTGCCCCCTCGCCTTGGGTGTTGCAGACGGAGCTCACAATGGCTACAGCCAGCCATACTCCCCCCTCCGGTCTCTGCCCACCAGCCGCTGCAACACCCCCCTGCAGTTTGAGGTAGGGTTAGGAAGTGCGTGCGTGCAAGCGAGCAGTACTTCAGAACCTTGGTTTTGAAGCTCAAGAGGGTGTTGTGTAAAATCACTAAGTGCTGTGTGCAGGTTCAGAAGCGAGTCAGAGCTGCATGTGCAGAAGTTCTCTGTAAAATGCTTTGGTGGCCCCTTCTTAGCTTAGGGTCCGTCAATATGAGCTTTATTTCCATTTTAGTCACCCAGTTTGATTATTGTCTTAATTAGGACTTTCCAATGTGTGTCTACTTGTTTTATGTATACAACAAACTAAGGAAGGTTTTCTTCTCTCTCTCTCTCTCTCTCTCTCCATGTCTCCTTCTCTCTCTCTCTCTCACCTCCACCCTCTCCGTGTCTCCTTGTCTCTCTCTCTCACCTCCACCCTCTCCGTGTCTCTCTCTCTCTCTCACCTCCACCCTCTTCGTGTCTCTCTCTCTCTCTCTCACCTCCACCCTCTTCGTGTCTCCCTCTCTCCCTCTCTCTCAACCCCACCCTTTCCTTCCCTCTCCCTGTGTCTCCCTCCCCCCCTCTTGTTAATCTCTCTAACACCCCCCCCCTCAGAATATTTCCTCTCCTGAGGCATCACCTGTACACAGGCCAGAGACCCTCTCACCAGAGGTAATGACTTTTCATCCACTCTGAGGTGATCCATTTAGACAAGCCCCAATCGGAGTAATCATACACCCTGAATGAAAACTGCACAGTGCTGTTCATGTTTATAGGGGTGATATTCTTGTGTAAGAACCAGTTTTCTCTTTGCTGCAGCCATGTGTTCACTCGGACATGGAAGGACCTCTTCTGTCTGCTCTGGGAAGCCCTGCCCAGCTGGACTGTACCCCGGGCCCTCCCATCCCTGTGGCCACGCTCGCAGACTCTCCTTTTGGACCCAGGCCAGGGGGTACCTCTCTCAGGGAGCAGACATTCCGGAAAGAGTTCAACCTCATCTACACGTGTTCCCCCCTGAACGCCAATCTAGGGGAGGGACTGGGAAGCCGGGGGCCCAGTGACAGGTGCCCCTCCCAATCCGAGGGCAGGTTTTCCCCCGCCGAGTCTCTCTTCAGCTGCTGTGGGAGCCAGGGGGACCTTGGTGAGCCCGGAGCAGGCCCACTGTCCCCATACACAGAAGCACTCAGCAGCAGCGGTGGTTACCCTGACAGCAGCACACCCCCTCACCATGGCAACCCACCTCAGAAGAAGAAGGCAAGTCATCCCACGCTGCTCCAAACCCCACTCCGGCAATGCCGCTGTGCCAACATTAAAACACGTGTGAATTTGCAGTTTCCACTTGGTGGAGGAGGTCAGGCTTTAAGAATTAGACATCACTGGCTTGTCCCTCCAAAGGGTATACAAATGTCCAAAAGCAGCGATGACAGTAACAAATGAAGATGAATCAGTTTTATGCTTGTTTCACCTCTGCTTTTTCCCGTTCCAGTATACAAAAGATTCTCATTCTGTGTCATACGTCAAAGCTAATGTCAGTGTGAGTTTCAGACTTGCACTGAGAGCAGTTAATTGCTGTGGCTTTTCGGGCAAAAATTAATTTAAATCATGGTCAGTTTAGTTTCAGTGTTGTGATATGCTAAAGAAGACCATGTGACCTGAATGCTCCACAGTTTGTATTGTGGAGCTGTGTTCATGCTTGACCTCACCTGAACACTACAGCACACTCTCTCCATCTGTCCTTTCCTTGTTCTAAGTAACACCTGCTCCTGTTTGCTACTGCTGTGTTTACAACGAATGTACGTATAGACACACTTTCCCCCCTACTTTTCCCCAAGGCAGAGGGCCAACCTGCACACCGTTAGTCTGCTGACAGCAAGGCCCCTTTACGACAGTCTGTCTGTAAGAAGTGAATACAAGACAGTAGACAATATGGTGAATATTCTTAACTGTTTACCAGTGTGCATGCAAATATTTCATCTGCATATTTTCCTCTTCCAAAAAATACATTGAAGTTTTTTAAAACGCAACTTTTTTTTTTTTTTTGTAAAGCCCATTTTTCATAACCAGAGGACTTTCTGGAAGTGCCTTTTTCCGTTGTCATGGCAGTATTTAGGTTTGCACGCCATTGTGCAGCTGGGTTCAGATGAGGTTTTATTCTCATTCGTGGCCTGACTGCTACTGTGACCACCCCTCACCCCTCACCCCTCACCCCGTGCCTGCCACCTCTCCGCATCCATCTGGCCTGGCTGGTCTCGATGGATAAATCGCTTAATTGCTCTACATCACAGCTCATGTGCACCTGGCTGCATCTTCAGTCCAACCCCCAGATGATAAGCTGCCTTCGGAAGCGGGGGCCCTGCCCATAGAGCCACAGGCTTGTTCTGCGTGTTGCCAGTCATTTTGCTATATGTATGTGGACGTGTCTGCTTGGAGTGTGTGTCTCCTCTCGTGTCCTCGTGTGTGATGTGTGTATTCACGTTCCTTGGTTAATTGCGCAGTAATACTATGCTTTGTCTACTTGTGCTTTCTGTCTTGATCACTGTTGCTTATGCTGAACTTTACACTGAAGTGCTATCACTGTCTCCCCACAGGTATTGACAAAGAGCTGTAGGTAATTGGAGAGGAAGGGTGCGTTTACATTTGCAAAGATTGCTGAGCTGAGACATAGTGATCCAGCCGAATTGCGTCTACAGCTGCATCTTAACTTGGGGTATCTAATTACATATTCAGCCCTAAAATAATTTTAAGTGCACGTTGCTCATTAATGACAGTGTGCCATCAGACGTATATACAGGTTCTTCAAATGTTATATTAAACCTCTCAATCAACATCAATGATAATGGTTCAAGAACATCAAGTTGCCATCAACAGTGGATTCAGGATAGATAAGCAATCTAAGCCTAACAAATCACAAAGAGAGTCAGCCATGGATGCACCTGATCTGAAGACTAAAACTTCTGTCTTGTTTACATTAAAACTTAAACCAGAAGCCTTCCATGCTCTAACACCAGACAAACAGGCAGAATATTAAAGTCTGTAGGGTCCTCCTGGTTCAACAGGAAATTAATTTAAATATCTGTCTAACAGTGTCTGGAGAGATTGAGTTTCGTAATAATTGTGCCTAATGGCAATAGGTAAAGGGAAAGCAGCAATGGCCCCAAGGTAGAACCCTGTGGAACCCCACATGTAAGGGGCATACAGACTGACCCCGCCTCACCATATTCAACAGAGAAGCTTGGGTTGGACAAATACGACCAAAATTACCCTAATCCTTAGCCAAAGATTTCCACTCTGTCAAAGTAGTTGAAGTAGAACAGCATGATTGATGGTCTAAGAGCAGCAACACTGAGTTCCCAGTGTCAGCAAAGAGCAGAAGATCATTCCTCACCTTTACAAGAGACCCAGTATCATGGAGAGGCCAAAAGCCAGACTGAAACATCTCAAAGAACCTGTGTCTAAGTAGAACTGAAGCTGGTTTGGAAAAAAATTCTCTAAAATTTTTTTAGGTGAAAAGTGTTTTGGAAATGGGTCTAAAATTGGATACATCTGTAGAATCAGGGTTAGGTTTCTTTCGTCTTGGTTGGAACACTGCATGTTTAAAGGAGACCGTAACAACGCCGGTACACAGACTGGTGCTCAAAACCATTAAAACCACTGGTCAAATATAAGTAAAAATTTCCTTAAAATTTTAAGAAGGGATCACATGAAGAGGGCAGTCTGAGCCTTGCCAACAAATGGAAGAAGAGGGACACGGGTACAAACGGATGAAAAGCAGCCCCACGTGTCACATTGTGCAGTGGCAGCATCACAGTGCTAAAATTTAACTGCAAAGTACAGCAGGGATCTTTGACTATTTAGAGAAAAAATACACTGAATTCAGTAATAGTTTTAAAATAGTATTCCACAGGTTTGTGAGAATTAGTTTGCCTCCATATTTAGTGTGTTTAATGTGTCGTAAAGCAAAACTGTTTATTTCTCTCAGAGGTGCTCCTAGTTGCTAAGAAAGCACTATTACATGAGTATGAATACTCAGGGTCTGTCCAGGCCTGGTGATGCTCTAAATGACAATAAATCATTCATTGTGTATCAAAATTTGAATGATCAGCTGTTGATATTCCCTGAGCACTTTCACCCCCCTTTCTTGCAATGATGCATTTTTTTCGATCTTCTTGCCTTTTAATTTATGAATGTTACCGATAACATTGTGCGTGTTGCGTGTACAAACCCTCACTGAGGTCTCACACAGTCCTGTCCACTGCATGGATTGGCTGAAATGTGCATGAATGAATTCTTTCACAAAGACATTAAACATATAAACAATACATAATCATTGCCTAACTAACACTTTAAATAATACTATGCTAAATACTTAATGCTAAAGTGTATTGAAATGTTGAAGTTCTATATTTAACTTTATCAGCTGTCATTTCTCACGAAGTGGATGCTCGTGGTGTGCATGTGTACTATATGCGTGAAGGTGTGCTACACCATGTCCACTGAAACTTTACACGCTGCTCACACTGCAGAGATGCTCAGCCAATCGCGTTGGTCTGTGGAGGGCGGAGTCTGCAGCTCCTGAGCAGGGCTGCTCTAACACGTCACTTTGGCTACACATAGCTCAGCTCAGCGATTTTTATTAACGTAAACGCCCCAATAAAACATCCTCTGTTTGTTCAACTTACATCTTATTACGGTGTCTTTTGCTAGATAAGACATGAAAGTTCTGTTTTAGGATTTCTTAGCACTGTTTCTTTCAGTTTAGTTTTTAATTTGGAGTAAGTAAAGTGCTAAACTAGAATCATCAATCACCTAAACTTATCTGATTTAGTTTTAGTTTTTTCCATTAAGGAAGGTAAATGTTGTAGCTGTAGTGATGAACAGTGTTTACATTTCAGTCTGCAGTGTTATCAGGTGTGTGTGACCTACCTGCCAGGTCAGACTGTAGCAGACTGGATCTCGGCACACTATACGATAACCTGCCCCACTGACCCAGGTGTTATTTCACACGATGGGGGGGTGTTGTGACACTGCCAGCGCAGTTCAGTTGTTGTACGTGTGCTAATGTAAACTTTAGCTTAGCTTGTGGCGCTGACCTTGTCTCTTGCTGCGACTGAACAGTCCTCGTTCCCCAGCTGCACGTCTGGTTTCACGTTCACTTCTGACTCTCTGAGGTTAATAAAATTGTCCTGACTTGATTGGGTCAGCTGGGGAAGGGTACTGGCTTTTCCCCACATAGTTTTTGCTTTTGCTAGAAGGTTGGGTTCTGTGTCTTGGTTGCAGTTTGTTTCTGACGGCAGCAGTAATGACGATGGTGTTCAGGATGACGAGAGTGTTCAGGATGACGATGGTGTTCAGGATGACAAGGATGATGGCAGCAGTTAAACTGAGCACTGGTTTTGGCTGAATTGTGTATCGTTTTGGGCACAAGTTGGCAAAACCTACACTCCCTTGGTAGCAGCCTTACTGGAGCAGAGCTTCATAGTACTATCTTCTTTTGGGGGTTCAGGTGTCTCTGCTGGAGTACCGCAAGCGGAAGCAGGGGGTGAAGGAGCTGGAAGGGGGCAACAACCTTCCGGAGTCTCCTGCAGGGACCCGCCCAGGCCTGTACCCTCCAGCATCCCCACAGAGACACCCCACTCCCCACGTGGAATGTGTGAGCCCTCCAGACCACAGCACACACTCTCAGCACCTGGGGCCTCATCTCAGGACCCAAGAGAACAACAGCCACTGGTAAGGCCTGATGTTCAGTACCTGGGGGGCAGGACTCATGGCACAGCAAACTGCCGTGGGGTAGAGGGAAGGATGCTCATCTTTCTCAGTGAACTGGTTTGGGGGAACAGGTTCATCTGTGACAGCAGACTGCTAGAAGGGGGAGGATCATGTGGGGGGGAGGGGTCATGTGTGACGGCGCACTGCTACGGGGGAGGGGTTGTGTGTGATGGCGCACTGCTACGGGGGAG
>JABJVR010004462.1:0-14681 GCA_025773905.1 Chitala chitala
CCCCCCGCCCCCCCCCCCCCCCCCCCCCCCCCCCCCCCCCCCCCCGCCCGCCCCCCCGCCCCCCCCCGCCCCCCCCCCCGCCCGCCCCACAAGATGAGCTCATGAGACAGGTTATTCTGTCTCCTCATAGAACATTCAACTCCATTCAAACCCCATTAAGTACAGTTTCTGTCAGCCCGCGGAGTGCAGGAACTGTCAAGGAACTGCGTCTGCGTTTTAGTTTCGGCAGGGGGTCCGGTTGTACAAGGGACTGTTCCTTTTCCCCCGGAAACATGCCTGGAGGGCAGAGTTGCCTGTAAGGCAGGAAACCAAAACGCCTCTTTGTAATGCCCCCCGCCAATCCGATGCCTACCAGCTCCGTGGGGTTGGAAGAAGCGGCGGGAGAGGAAACGTGGCACTCCCCGGTGAATTGTTATGCAGATAAGTGTGCAGATTGTTGTGAGGGTAATCTCAAGGAAGGAGCGGTGTTTAAGGAAGGAGGGCTTTAAGGAACAACCCTGTTAAAGGGAGACAAGCTTGTCTTTAGATGGGAAAAACTGTATTTGTTTGCTGAAAGAATATAACAAACTTATAGAGTAAGTGACTTTGTGAAATGGCTTTGGCTCATATTAGCGTCAGAAGAGGAAAAAAAACGATAAAGTGCAACGTTGTGGTATCAGCAGTGGATTTAGAGGCCATTTTGGAACAGCGATAGCATCGGTTACAGCATCTGTCAAACAGGCAGAATATTCCAGAGTGTCAGTCAAAGGCAGGAACACTGATCTATATTAAGAGTTGTTTTTGAAGACTATCTTGTGTTTCATCCCCATCGTATGAGATCAAACCCCAAAATGGGCGGCGTCACTGAAGCTGAGTAAGAGGTGGCACAGTGGGCATGAGGGCATCGCTCTGAATTCAAACAAATCTCAGCATGGAGTGAAAGCACGGAGATTTTCTCACACAGTTTGTGCTGTTTTGAGGCTGCCGCTTGTCAGTCTTGACCTGCCTTGATTAAAAAAAATAAAAGAGGTTGACTTGAATCGCAGTGGAGTGACCTATGGAAGATGCCAGAAGTGCGAGCCGCCCGCTCGCTCAAACAGACGGAGCGTTTCCAGTGTGTCACGTGCCCAGCTGAAATCTGTGAGGCTGTTGCTTTCACTAAGGCTAGAACTGAGAGTATGTTTCTCCAGGTCAAGCGTCATGGCAGCGGTTACTAGGTCATCTTTCCCGAGGAAACAGACACCAAAGTGCCGACCGCGCATCCTTCATTAAAACGCTGATGTTCAGAAACAGCAGGCTGCGAAAACACAAGCGTGAGCTAATCATTTGTCAGCCGACTTTTTCAGCAAACTCTGCTAAATGCATTATTAGTTTTTGGCTTAAACTGAAAAAAGAAAACATTTTTTTTTGTAGTTTATTGGTTGATTGATGTATTGGATGGTCTGCCCCTTTATCTTGCAGTTTCAATTACCAGTTATCCTTGTGCTCAGCTGACAAACTCCCCCTATAAGAAAGACATTGTGTGAACTGGTACAGTTGTCTTGACAACACCTGCGTCCCTGGGCAAGCGGAAGACATTCAGTAACGTTAACTAGCCAGTATCATGAAGCACTGCCGGACTGCACATAGGGCTATAGGCTCGTTTGCATAATGATTTTCATACGCATCACCCTAAGCCAAGGTGCAATAATGTTCATTGTGTTGGTTTCAGAAACCGTAGTCTTAATGACTGCTTGGTGCTAATTATGAGTCTGAAAGAGAGGTTTATTTTACTAATCCTTTATAATTACATAGTCATTGGCAGACTGGCTGCTCTTTAAGGTCCCTTCATTGGTGGGTTGATGATTCAGCTGGATGTTGCTGCTTCCTGCCTCCATGATCCTGGTGTTGAAACACGCCCTCTGCTCTGGGTGTGTGATGTTTCTGTGTTCTCCCTGTGCAGGTGTGTATGTACTGTAGATGCGCTGGACTCCTTTCATATCCATTCTGCTCAGGTGAATTGGCCACTCAGGTGACTTGGCTGCTATAAAGTGCGTCTTGTGTGTGAGCAAATCCCCCCCGGCCCCCCAAGCAAGTTTGTGTTGGTTAGATAAGGCACTGACCGTAAAGATGGAATATTAATAAAATCCACAGCGACAATGACCTACGGCGTCTTCATTTTAGCCGTGACTGACGTGAGTCGTTATTCCCGAGACATCGGCTATGTGTGACCTTCATTAGGGACCGTTTTTCGTGGATCGCTTACTTTACGCATCGCTTTTTTCTGAGCAAATCGTCTCCCTTGACATGCATCAAAAGAGTACGGCACTTTCAACACGGCTGAAGACTTTCCAGTCATAGCCTTTAAAGGACATCTTGGTCCTGGTCACCCTGTTGTTTTTCTTAGGATATGGCAGTTCCGAGTGCTAACTCAAACCTAAGGATGCTCGCTAAATGCCGATAAGCGCTCAGTGCTGAGCACGCTGTGCTGATGTTGCACGGAAGTCAGAGAACGGGGGGGGGGGGGGATTTACATCCTCTTATATTTTATGTCAAATTACTTGCTCTCAAAGAACGTGCACCTAGCAAACTTATCCTGTCGAGCCTGCAACCTCATATTCAACTCCTCGGCTTCGACGTGACTGCCAATGCGGACACGGTGCTAAGAGCTTTACTGAAATGCTCCGTTTTTCCTGCTCTGGAAGACGCTTTATGTCGGCCGTTTGCACACGCAGATATTAAGCTTTCGCACCAGGTATAAACACCTTACTTTGCAGTTTGGGAGTGAGCGTGTCTCCTCTCTCCCCTCCCTGATCTTAAGGCATTTGGGGCATTAAACACGATATCAAAGCAAAGCAACCGCTGAGGTGGTGTGTGGTTGAGATACTGCTGGCATCCCAGTCTCCCCCCCCCCCTCCTCCACCATACCCCAGCACCTCAGGCTGACAGAGCTGGCAGGTGCAGCCGGCAATAATCTTGACTGTTATCAGTCAGCACAAAAAAATAAAATAAAAATAATAAATAAAATACTGACTCGCATCTCATTTGCGGGACTGATGGGTTGCGGGGTCTCATCCTGTAAGCCCCGCTCACACGCTCCAGGAGCGGGCAGCGAGGCAGGGTTTTGTGAAGCTCGCCCGTGCTTTGGCGCATCTCTGCAGCTATGCCCCCCCCGTCCCTATCCCCTCAATCGCTTAAACGAGTTAACTCCCCACTCTTAGAGCATGACGACACGTGTTGGGGCGGACCCACAGAACCTGAACACGACACGGGTGGCGAGCCTGATCCAGAGACCTGACTCACGTTTTGTAACACACGCGTTACATACGCGCGTACCGCACGTCTTACCTTCCATTGCTCTCGGTGCTGTATAGTCAACCGTTTCTCTGCTAACATATTTTTCATTGCGCAACAACAGACACTGGTTTGCATTTTTGACACCAGCGGGACATCTAACGTAGAGAAGGATTTATGTGTTTATACAGTAATGCATAAATAAAAATGACCCGCTCTTCTAAGTGGCTCATTTAGGAAGAGTCCTGTAATGAGGTTTCGCGCGACTGCGTGAATGTGAAATGATGAGACACTTTCGCTGAGTCAGCATCAGCATCTCCCGTCGGTTATTATATAGCATCTTTTCCGCACACGCGCGCATCATTGCGTGAGCGCGCCCTCAACAACACGGTGCAGGGACTGACCGCTTACGTGCAGCAACTCTGACAACTGGCAGCTTGTACATGTGACCTACCTCAAATCAGGCGTACTACAACACATGACTGTTTGTACCATTACCTGTGGCCTGACGCAGTACAGCTCATATAATTAGAAAAGTCTTATCTGTTACATGTTGACAAATATTCCAAAGTTCCACATACTCAGTACTTCAAACTATTTAAAATGTTTGTTGTGCGTCCTTAGGTGACTGTGAAAGGCATCTTATGTATTTCTTTTTGTCTCATCCTCTTTTAACCTCAGTACTATTTTAGTAGTTGAAAGAGTGTGCCTGGTGCCTGCAAACTAAGGGAAAATAATGTGCTTTGACCCTTTCTACCAATAGATGGCAGTGGTAGATCCTTCTTCATATGCTGAGGGTCGATCTGCGGTTAGTGCATGTAAATGCATCTGATTATTACACCTAATTAAGATCAATGTCATTTCACAATTGTACGAAATGACAGTAGCGGTGTCTCTATTTTATTATTTTCAGTGCAACACACACTGTAAAAATAAATATGTGCTTTACGAGGAAAAAGGGAAACACAAAGCAAATACGATGAAAATAAGCCTAGCGATGCAGTAGAAGAGCCCTCATTTGCTTGTGTTTTTAGAATTTTATACTTTATTGTTTTAAAGACTTTACAGCTCTGTGTGGTATTGTTTAATATCAGCTGAGGAAAAAAAAATTTAAAACAGACCTTGAGAGACTGTTTGCCGTTACCATTTTTGAAGAAGCAGAGCGTTGTTTTCAATATTAACTTTTTTCTTATTATTTGTTTTTGGGCTGTAGTGGATATTGTGCTCGTTGGAGAAACAGTATTACGGACTCGGAGTGGCTTACATCTGGAAAGAGAAATCACATTACGCTTGCAGGAAGCTCCTATCAAGCCTCAGAGTCCTTCAAGGATGATTTATTAGGGAGGGAAGCTGTCTTGTGTGTGGGATGTGCCCCCCCCCCCACCTCACGCTATCTTTACCTCCACCTTCCCTCCACTATTTCTGGAAGAGTGCGGATGTGGCTGCTAAGGGCCTCTCCTAAGCCCATGGGAGACGGGTTGAATCAGACGACTCAATATGTGCCAAAATGGCTTTTGTCTCAGGATAAAGGGTAGCTGGGCTGAGTGTGGCTAAGGCCTGCGTGGGGCTTCTGGTGGATGGAAGTAGGCTCACACATGAACACGCACACACACGCACACGCGCGCGCGCGCTCGCACACACGCACACACATATGCAAACGTATGCAGGCAGCAGTGCTCCGTTGCAAGCATGTTTCATCAGTTTTACATTTTGAAAAGTGATTTAAATGGGCCTGCAATGTTTTGAGGGTTTCCACTGGCAGAAGAGCTCTGGCTGAATTTGACTAAATGTTTTTTTAAAAAGCAGCCGCGTTGATGGTTTTAAATAAGAACTCCTCTGCCAGGTGTAGCAACTGTATTTTGTTTAAAATTTCTTACCCTTTAGGTTAAAGTGCTTGTGGTGAATAGGTTAATGCTGAGTAAACAATGTGGTATTAAATATAATAAAATTTGATGAAAGTTCAACAGCTAGCAGAATGAAGATGTCTTGAAATGAAGCCGTCCTTCCGAATACATTGTTGGGTAACTTCACCTTGGTCTGAAGAACCTGAGTGATGTTCTCCTAACACCAATGATGTCCAGTGCTGGCTTTAGAATGTCCTCAAAGAGGAAAACAAAACATCATTTGGCACCATTCCATCACAACATCTTTGATGTGATTTCTGATAGACTCCTTGTAATAGAATTAAGTTGTACGTTCACTGTCTAGAATACATTATCCATTCTAAGGTGGATAATCTATTGTAGACAGTGGTGGAAAGGCTAGAGTTTATTTTGGGGAATCAGACCAGGGCAGCACCTCCAGGCCTGGGGTTCGATTCCCACCTTGGGTCTGTGTGTGTAGAGTTTGCATGTTCTCCGTGTGCTTGGTGGGTTTTCTTTGGGTTCTCCAGTTTTCTCCCACAGACCAAAGACATGCAGGTTAGGTTGATTGGTGTCTCCAATTTGTCTGTAGTGTGTGTGTGTGTGTGTGTGTGTGTGTGTGTGTGTGCGCACGCCCTGTAGTGGGTTGGTGTCCCCTTCCCTGCACCCTATGTGTCCTGGGATGGGCTCCAGGCTTCCCCGTGACCCTTAACAGGATGAAGCGGTATAGAGCTGACTGACTGAGTGACTGAACCAGGCTAGGTACACACTAGATGGGAGAACCAGGCACACGCTGGTCAGGAGAGACCACACCATGCACACTGCAGGAGAGAGATCATGCACACACTGAACAAGTTAGATCGGGCACACAACAGTTCACCACAGGACATACACAACAAGCACTACCAGGACACCTGAGACAGCAAAACACCAGAATCACATGTCTTTACTCTGCTGTTAAAAAAGTCAGATGAACAGGAGGAGATGATGGTGATTTCACGTACAGTGGAGCTGGGAGCAGAACTGGCCTCCCAACCCAGAGAGGTGCAAGGCAACAATGTTTCAACTGTGAGCTGCCCTAATACAGGAGGGGTAAAGGGTAGTTATGCCAATAGCAAATAAAAATTTAAAAAATGCTAAACTACAATATAAAATTTAAACCATTTTGTGAGAAACTGTTTATTATGATGCATCAGGTAGCAGTGCCTTTAGAGTTCAGTTTGGGGACACATCCCTCTCCTATTTGGTTGGTATTTTCTTGACTAAGTTGCACACCACAGTGCAGAAATCTGCTTCCACTGTAGAAGGGAAAGACTGTGTATGATATAAAATGTTTGAAAGTTGTTTTTCTTCTCATGAGAATCACACTTGAGTCAAAAGACAATCTCAGCTACACATTCTGTTTCACCGCCATGCTTCAATATTTATGCCTGACTGTCTAAGTCAGAACAGTAAACCAAAAAAAAAAACCATAGTAAAAAAGAAATTTTGCCAGCTCAGTGGCTTCAGCTTACATTGGCATAAGGAAGAAAAATCACACATTAATCTGCTAGTTTATAACAACGGACGCTAAAGTAGGAAGTGTGCGACTTCCTGGACAGAATAATTAGTCAGAATTTACTTTTGTATCATGTCTATTAATGTGACAAAATGTTTGCAAACAATAGTAAGTCTTAAGCAACAGGTTCTTAAGAAGGAGAGCATCATTCTCAGGTCCAATTAGGCTCTAAATATCTCAATAGGCTTTAGTAGATAGTTAGTTTTGTTATTTTGCTTTAATTATTCGGGAAGTTGTACTTCCTTTAAATAACTGTAAAGCACCTCCAGGCCTGGGGTTCGATTCCCGCTTTGGGTCTGTGTGTGTGGAGTTTGCATGTTCTCCGTGTGCTTGGTGGGTTTTCTTTGGATTCTCCAGTTTCCTCCCACAGTCCAAAGACATGCAGGTTCAGTTAACTGGTGTCTCCAAATTGCCTGTAGTGTGTGTGTGTGTGTGTGTGTGTGTGTGTGTGTGTGTGCCCTGTGATGGGTTGGCCCCCCACCCTGGGTGTCCTCTGCCCTGCGCCCTATGTGTCCTGGGATGGGCTCCAGGCTTCCCACCACCCTTAACAGGATGAAGCAGTATAGAACATGAATGACTGAACTGAGAATGTGAAATTAAGAAAGAGAACTTCCCAAACGACTGCTACAATTACAATGTGTTTTGAAAGGTTCTATCCTTGCAGTGTTTAATAGAAAGTGTTAATGGGCAGCATTAAATAACGTTAGTAAAGCTGAACACAAAAGTAACCCACTGATGTGCATTGCAGAGGACCTCACCACCACCCCCACCCCTGCAGTGTTGAGAGCTAACCGCTCTCCAGGTACTGCATAGACAGAACTAGAGCAGGGTCAGGGTAATATTTTGCTTAAACACGCAAGTTAGCTACTTTCTGTTTCATATACAAGATCTATTTCTGTACCTGTTTCCTATAGTCCTAAAAATCCACACCAAAAATATCTCCCACATTAAACCTTTCCCTCAACCTTCTCTTTCACAACTTTCTGAGTTTGACAAAGGCAGCCTATCTTGTCTTGGGCCAGTAATGCTCTCTTCATCTTATCTGAGGACTCCTTACAGCCACTGTTTTGTGTGTAGAGCTCAAGAGAAAACTCAGTTCTTTTTATGACCTGTTTTAAGCTCAGTAAGCACCAAGTGCCACGGTGCTCTTACTGTGTTGACTGCCGTTCCTCCATCAAAGCGAAAACAACTAAACATTGTTAACAAGCAGTCAATCACCATCCCACGCACGCACTCCTGTACGCCCACGATTTCCCAGAGAACACAAAGGTGCCCGTCAAATACAAACAACGTCACATTCTGTCTAAAACTGTATGCGTTTCACATGAGCACATGCATGAGACACTCACCCAAACGACTGTATCCTCAATGCGAAAATTTACTGTCCACTAGCGTGTGTGTGTGTTGACAAGGACAGGCTATTTATCTGCATTCTGTGCCACATCTATCACGGCGTCCGACTAGGTTGCGATATGTTCCCAAGGCGCTTGCCTCCACTCGTGGCCGGCGCACGCCAAGAGCACGACGAGCTGGCCACACACTCGGTGCCCTCCGTCCGTCAGAAGAGTCTTCCAAATGTCAGCCTGCAGATCTCCTCCCAGCCCTGCACTCCACTCACAGCATTCACACTGAAGTAACCTCTGTATTTATATATTATTCCTCTAGACAAAACAGATGCGGTTTGGTGTGAATCGTGCTCAGCTGCCTTTGTCTAAGGTTAGGCCGACTATGTGCCGCGTCTCTTCATCCGTCTGCTAGCGTGGCCTATTTTGTACTTTTTCTGTAAGTTTTATATCTTCAGTTGAGACGACTAAACCAACATACACTACGTTGAGTAGGACACACCATAATTTCAGTGTAGTACAAACACATGTCATTAGTTGATTACTCTAAATGTTTCACACTCCTGTGTTCAGTAATATCCCATTCCTATTAGTCCTGAACATGGGTCAAAATGCACTGCTTAACTTCTGCTTTTTAGTTTTTCCTCTTTTTGCTTTCTATAAAAAATACTGCCTTCTGTTTTTGTTTTGAGAGACATTCTGTACAGTCATATAGAGATCTACCCCCTTTTTGTGGTGCATGAAAAACATTCACACCACCCTCTATGAGAATGTATGTTTGCTGGGCGAAGTGATAATTTTTCTTGCTAACATCCACGCCATATTCCAATTGGATGCGAACTGGAGGCATGCCCCTGATTCATGTTATAATGGGCTGTTGTTTGTTTAAATTCATTTTTAAATGGGTGCCTATAAAATTCTCAGTCACATATATTCTGCTTGTAATGGGTTGGCATCCTATCTGGCATGTCTCCTGCCTTGTGGCATGGGCTGCCTGGAGTAGACTCCAGGCCATCCACCACTCTGAATAGGACAAGGGGTTTGGTGATGGATGTAAATATGTGTATAGTAACATATATTCTGCTGGTAGCAGAATATCCCCACACTTCCTGAGCTGTTTTGTTTTTGTATTTAGCAAAAAACAACAAAGTTTACAGCAGCTTTAATAAAGCAAAATAGTTAGAAATGTATAAAAATGTCACTGACCTGACGTCTATGGTGTGTATTGTTACGTCCCTGTACGTATTCATTGTATTTAATGTGTCTGTAACCATCGCGGGGATGTCTCAGAGGGGCAAGAAGAGTGACTGGACCCCAGAGCTGTCAATCCTCAATTGAAGGACCAATGACCATCCTGAATCTCTATAGGAAGCACCAGTCCCGACTATATAAAAGCTTTGTAAAATATTCCACCACAGTTATCTGTATTCAGGTTAGGAATGGGATTGGGGACAGGAAGGGAGCCCACACATATACACAGCATGTAGCATAACGTTTTTTTAGCACAATAGGTTTAGAAACGGCCGCCACTTCTGTGTTTTTGTTTTGTGTCATGTTTGTGTAGGGGTAGAAGTAGGTATTTGTTTTGGCAAACGGGGTAAAAGGTAATAAGTGGTGATATTCATTTTATATATATATATATATATATATATATACATATATACCTGTAAATAGAATTACCACCATTTCACTAAAGAAAACCTTGTTTTCTTGTCTTTATTGCCCACTCCTGTCCTTCACCACGTAGTCCCTGTTGGCTTCCGCCATTGTTACACATCTCCATCTTGTAATAGTATACAATGCTTAACAGTGCATGTTTAAGATTGTGCATGTTTAACATTGTGGCTGCCGTGTATTGTTTTTTTCTTTAATTGTAGTTCTTCTGCGTTCACAGCCTCTGCTGCAGACCCTGCAGTGGTGTGTCCAGAATATTTCAGAATGGGGGGGCATCTACATCAATATAAGAAAAAAGATGAGATTGATTGCATTTTGCTTTCCTGAAATAATATTCAACAGCATTGTAAAATAATTTACTGTTTATTAAAATCAGTGTATGTACCAGAAAGGGTAAGAGATAATGACAAGGCAATGACCAATACAATAAAATTACACAATGGGGGGCACTACAGTTGGAGGGATGATGTCACTCATTGCCCTCCCTTGACATGCCTCTGAATAACTGTCAATTACAACATTGCACTTTGTTAATTGGTGCAGTGTCTTGTAACTCTTTTGCAAAATGAATCCACTAAATACTTAAATATAGTAAGTAAATGCGACAGAATTATTTTACTTTTCTTATTACTGTGAAAGATGAACAATCGACATATATACAAAACGTAGATTTACTCAATTATCCAATTAAAATAGTTCCATAAGACACTAATATATCATTGATCAGGATCATGTCTTTTCATTTACATGAAAAAATCTGCTTTAATCTTGTGTCAGTTTACTTTATGAACTCATTTACGAGAGCTTTATATAGGTGTAAAACACGGTAGGTATACTGAGTCATCAGCACTCAATTTCTTTTGTGTACATGTCACAGTTCTGGCATATAATAACAGTGACAAACTTTATCTATTTAAAGCCATCACTGCTGTCCCTCACCTGTAGTGATTTGTACAAAATTTGTACTATGATGTCAATGATAAATAGTACCTGCACCCTGATGCAGGAAATAATGCAGGAAATAATGCATTATACATACGCATGCAATGTCAAAATTATCATGGCTATTCCAATATGTGAATTAGAGAACTATACAAATAACATAATACCGTACGAGTTATGTGAAGAAGCGACGCTGCTAAAGAATTTAGAACACAACCATAAAGTAGGTCCTCAGAATTCATGTGAATTTGCAGATAGTATAACTCTTTGTCAACAGCCTTGACTTACGCAATCTTTGCAATTTGTGTAATTTGCATAGCCTTTCCAACAGGCAAGCTTACATGATTTTCAGGATTTGCATAAAGTGCCCATCTTTGCGAATGCTGCGATATATGCAAAACGCTGAACTTGCATTGTTCGTTAAACGTCCAGAATCAAAAAGTCAGTAAGATAACTAAGATGTTCCTCTTAGTAATATTTTGAACATTTTAGCTGTGTCTTTATGTTCAGATCATTACTTAAAAAAAACTGTGGAGCACACAGGGTCCTCAGCATGACTCTAAAATTTTACAATGTATTTTTCTTGAATTGGGTTGTATACAGTATTTATAACAGAGAAGACAACTGCTCCTTTAACTGGTTATTCTCCTCTTCATGACAACTCACTGACTGCTTTATTAGGTACACCTGTTCAATCCAGCAGAGCACCTTTGGGATGTGGTGGGACAGGAGATTCACATCATGGCTCTGCAGCTGACAAATCTGCAGCAACTAAATGATGCTGCCATGTCCATATGGACCAACATCTCTAAGGAATGTTTCCAGCACCTTGTTGAATCTATGCCCCAAAGAATTAAGGCAGTTTTAAAGGCAAAAGGGGTTCAGCCCAGTCCTAGTAAGGTGTACCTTATAAAGTGGTCAGTGAGTGTATATTCATCTAGTTCACATTAACTCACATATGAACTTATCCACGTCTAACTATACATTGTATTTCACCTGGACTGCAGTGTGAGTGTGTGTGTGTGTGTGTGTGTGTGTGTGTGTTTAGCATTAGTACGCATTTACACCTTTTTCCTACCATGTAATTTCAGCATATGATGAGATGAATGATTACTATGTATACCTTTCTTAATGCTGCCCTGTAAATCCATTATGTGGGAAGTCAGCCTTTCGTGATCTATAGCCTCATGTTACCCCTAATCCACCCTGTCCTTCTCCATGCACCAACCTGTGAGATCTCTGATGCTCGTTCAGGACCCACCTTTTCTGAAATAAACAACCAGTGTGACAGAGGCCCAATGATTCTGCTTTTTTATTACATTCAACCTATTCCTCACTTTTTGCCAGATGTTCCTCAGAAGAGCCCACTCATGTACTAATGCTGCTATAACACCAAGCAGTTACTAGTAGGTATTTAAATTTGTCCTCAGAACTAACCAGATGCACACCGTCCTACTTTGTTTCCTTGGTGACTACTGTAAACTAGACTACCACTACTCTGGTCGAGACATGCCCTTCCCACTCCATGCAGTCTGTGTACCAGATGGTCAACGAAACAAGGCAACACTTTTTAGCCTTGCTTTTCACCACATCTGAATGTGTACACAGTAAGTGAATGTTCCCCTGCTCCAACCTTCCTTTCCTTAAAGACAACACATGCACAGTGCCTCGTCAGTGCCTGCCCGTTCTTCCTGTCAGCGTGTAAAGCAGCACCATGCTCCGGTTTCCCGGCCCCGCTGCCTCTAATTGCTGGCCCTTTCTCACACCTTTGGCCCAAAACTGTTTCCCATTTACAGACCGCTGCATACCCACATTCTTCTTAAAGAACACACTCTCAGGCTACATTAGTTCAGTCTATCTGCTCAGGCCTTTGGATTCAGTCTTGACCTGAAGGCATTCAACCAGCGAACAGCCATTATTAAAGACCTTTTGGAACTTTTTATTCATGAAAATAATTATGGTATTTAGCAGACCACTCATTGCAGTGTCCATATTTGAAGTGGTCAATCTTAATTCACCTGGTAACCTTAGCTGCAGCCGGCAACTCTCCCAATATGCTAGTTACTCGTTAGTTAATTAGACTGCACAAAGCTTTGAGTGACAGTGGTTTCGTTGTAATTGTTTCCCAGAATTGCCTTTATTGTTTTTGAAAGCGTTGTATGTCTACAGTAACACACATACATACACATACAACACGCAATTTTCAGTCAGAAATAAGCCTCGTCTCAAGAGGAGCCATACACAGACGCCATTCTCACACACTCCAACTCTGTCTTCAGAAGACGTTGGTGATTTAAACTCTCAGCATGACCTCAAAGTGGACACACACACACACACACACACACACACACACACACACACACCGCTTCACTAATTCTCCAATGTGGACAATTAAAAAGTCTCAGAGCTGTCATATGTGATTAAATCTAAATGTAATTTTTTATCTATTAATTTCACTAAACAAACAGTACTTGCGAAAGATATGTTTAAGTGTATTTGTCATACAAACACGGTCGGTTCTCAAAATATTTTGCACAAAAGCCATTTGTGCAAGGTTAAATTATGCCACATAATGTTATTACCTGTCGTCTATAGTACATTCAAGTGACCTAATCCGGTGTAATGCTCAGACAATGTGATATTACTGAGCACAGTTAAAGTGGTATCGTCACACTGTACATATCAGTGTATGAGCAAAGAAAATGTTATTACGATAATGTCCAGAATTTCAGAATGAAAGACGTGTGTGGAGATTAAGAGCCAAGTTCAAATCTTTGCTCGCACAGGTCACGTGACTGTAAACTCGAAACAGTGTGTAGTAATTTACCCAATGGACAGAGGGGGTTATTAGCAATTGCAGGGAGGTTTGGAGGAAGATAAGAAAAACACAGGGGTGTGAAAAAATAAAACATTTAAATTTCTCAAAATATTCATGTTTTTCACAGGGAGAAGGGAACAGATGCTGATATAGCATGTCTGATTAAAATGTTCCCTCAAGCATGTAACCTCTGATTTCTTACATAATGTCAACTCCAAGTTATTTTGACTGTCAAGTTTTACTAAGCCATTACATTTACTTCTTAGAAAACGCTAAACGGGTTATTTGTATTTCTTACCAATAGCAAATATAACGGTTACAGTTGTATTATTGACAACCTTGACTATAACATAAGATTTTCTAGTGAACAGAGAAATGTCTCTATAATTGAATCTACATTATGGATGTGCTGGAAGTATTTTCTCAGAATGTCAATCACTGTACCCACACACACATGCAGAATGTAGGTTGTATGTGACAGTGAAACTGATTTTCGAGTATATATATATATATATATATTTTTTTTTTATTTTATTTTACTTTTTTTTACAGAAATTCTGGTGCTGTAAAGATATTTTACTCGTGTCCTCTTCTGAGCCAGAGAGAACGTCTGATGATATCTGTGAGTTTAATAATCATTGTGATTCAACCGGTGTGAGAGCTGCAGCCGGTCTGACAGCAGGACTTGGAGACAATGCGCACGTGAGCACACCGGGACTGTTCTCGAGGTCTTCCGGCCCATTAAGCGGCCAAGTTACAGGGAGACAGAGCCCAATTCGCCCCCGAGGGCGACGTGTCCTTGCCGCCGATGTCTCAGTGTTTGGAGACGCATCGCGAGACCGCGACCAGCTTCTGCCACGGTCCTTGTGGTTATTAGTTAAGGCTTTTAATTATTCTTGACATTAATTTACCAACTACAGGCTGCGCCTTCCCTTGTTAAAAAGGACGCCGTCTTGAAGATATAGCTTTCTCGAGTGCTTTTAGCTATGGGGAGGAGTTTATTGTTCCATAAATCACTGGAGTCTCCATTAGGGCGGAATGAAGGTCTTAACAAGCGTGCAAGTCGTCCTTATCGTTTAGATACGCGTCTCACCTGAACAGGACACGAAAGCCACACTTTCACTCACTCACAGTCATAAATTATCTAAAGTTTGTTATATCCATCCATCCATTATCTCAACCGCTTATTCCTGGTGAGGGTCGCGGGGAAACCTGGAGCCCATCCCAGAGCA
>JABJVR010004463.1:0-14680 GCA_025773905.1 Chitala chitala
ACTACTTCACAGGTAGGAGAACAGTGAGGTCTCCACACCAAGCAACACTACTTCACAGGTAGGAGAACAGTGAGGTCACCACACCAAGCAACACTACTTCACAGGTAGGAGAACAGTGAGATTTCCACCAAGCAACACTACTTCACAGGTAGGAGAACAGTGAGATTTCCGCCAAGCAACACTACTTCACAGGTAGGAGAACAGTGAGGCCTCCACCAAGCAACACCACAAATTAGGAGAAAAACTAGACTTTAACCAAATAACATAAGTTCTTGGGTAGGACACAGTTTGACGTTGATCTTCACAAACCTAAGTTTGAAATGGTGTATATCAGATTTCTGATCTGTTTAGAACAATTCATGCTTATCTTTCGTACATGTTAAGGGGCTTTGATCATACAAAACCTGAATCACAAATATCCACAGAAAGTATTCAGAGAACATTCTCTGTCTTGCTCCCTCTCTCTCGGTTTTTCGCTCTCTCTATGTATGGCTCTAGCTTTGTTTCTTTGTCATAAAACCCTGCAATATTAAAAATCAACATATTGTGTTTCTTCTACGTGAAATGGGTGAATAGTGTTATTGTGTCGTTTGAATGGTAGCTTCCCTTGATAACGTTTTGTGTTTCCACCTTTATTTATTTATTTTTTTTGGCCTTTTTGACTTGCCTTATCAGAACAATGAGAAAAATGTATTACAAAACCATTCAGACTACAGAATATCTAAAATAGCATGTTAATACAAAATATATAATGGATTAAAATCCATTATTGTTAATGTGATTAATCAACATCTACATATGAGTAGAAAATCTAATTAAAAAATTCTTTATACCATATCATCATTTTTGCTGTCAGTTTCCCTTGGGGTCTGGCAGGCGTACACGTTGGAAATTTTTCAGTTTGGCTTTTATATCCCAAGGGGCTACACATACACGTTCTCATTTATTTATGAAAAGGTTCGAAAATTCAGGACACATTTCTGTCAGCGCATTGATTATGCAGAATATTATTTGTTCATTTTTCCTGTGTTTACGCTTGAGGCTTCCAAAGTCAATGATCTTTTTATGTCATCGAGTAGATTATTCTGTATACGTGAATGAAAAAATCCACATAATTATCAGTGTATTTTTATGCACAGTCAAATTTGCCATTTCTCTGACCTGAGCAAACACTGCAGATCTGATTAATGCGCCTGTCCATTAGTTTAGCACGTCAAATGTCAGATTTCAATACCTGCTTTTAAAGTTAAAGAAAATGGCCTAACAATTATGAACAGATCTACTGATGCTTATGGGTTTATACTGCAATATAAAGTTTCTCAGCTCTGGGGTCCTGCTTCCCATCATACGCTGACTTCCATCTTTATGAATTGTTTTGTCAGCTCACCCTCCTTTCCCAGTGTTAACGATGCTGGAGTCTAACTGTAACTTTGACAGCGTGTTGCACTTTAGCTGTGGCAGTTTATGTCTTGAGAAACTCCTGAAGCAGCAGAGATAGTGCAACTCTGCTTAATGTGCTTATATTTGATTTAACTGGTGGTTAGCTGTCAGTGTTGTTCTTGCAGTATGGAGCAGACTGTTCCATGTTCATGAAGGACAAGCAGGGAATCGGGTTACAGGGATGCTGGATGGGGGTGCACTTCGCCCAGAATAGCCCTGACCGTGTTTCCCATACACTCTCATTCCTCACCCCCAGACCCTGAGCAACATGAGATCACTCTGATCTCTGCCTGGTCCCAGGGGTATCGTGGTGTCTCATCAGCACCTGTCCTCAAATGCCGCACTCGGCACATATGCAGTGGCCCATGCCGCACATGCACATGAGTGGTACACGTCACGTGGAGCACATAGCCTAAAACAGCTTTGAGTGGTACACGTCACGTGGAACACATAGCCTAAAACAGCTCTCTGAGTGGTACACGTCACGTGGAGCACATAGCCTAAAACAGCTTTGAGTGGTACACGTCACGTGGAGTACATAGCCTAAAACAGCTCTCTGAGTGGTACACGTCACGTGGAACACATAGCCTAAAACAACTCTCTGAGTGGTACACGTCATGTGGAACACATAGCCTAAAACAGCTCTCTGAGTGGTACACGTCACGTGGAACACATAGCCTAAAACAGCTCTCTGAGTGGTACACGTCACGTGGAACACAGCCTAAAACAGCTCTGAGTGGTACACGTCACGTGAAACACATAGCCTAAAACAGCTCTCTGGATGAGTAATTTTTCAGGCTTGGCTCTTTAAGGGAGCATACTGCCTTTCTCTTCAGATGACTGTCCCCCTACTGTACTACAGATAGCTACAGAGAGTTTTTGTACCCCAGTTCTGTTATCTCTATCTGTGTGCTATGATTTTAGGAACAAAGTACATTTTGGAAGCACACAAATAATGCTTTTTAAAGAGTGTTTTCTTTTGTTTAACATAACTCTGTGCTCTGCACTTACTCGTGAATGTTTTTGGTTTTCTTGCCTTTGCTCCGTTATATTTGCTAAATGTTAAAAGGGCCACAGTTCTGCTTTGTAGGTAAAACACAAATTTTCTTTGACTTAGATGATTTTTTTTCCCCTGAGGAACAATCATTATGAATCGGTCTGGGCCGTGAAACAGGATATAGAAAAAAACACCTTGCAGTTTCCCAGCTGAGTAGCTTTCATGAGAGCAGTACTCCCTAGAACAGGCGAACAGACAGGCCAGATGGGGTGTTTTTTAGCCAACACTGTAAGATTGTTCAAGTGGAAGCGTTAACGAGGACCTTGTACTTTAGCGAGACAGCTTTGTAGTGAAACGCTACTCATAGTTTGTGGTGGAATGGCTGGTTCATTTATGAGCTTATATTGTGTGCATTTAATGCATACATTATGTTCATTAAGCCATTTTACAAAGGTTTTAAATAAATTTCACAGCACGTAGTAGTTGGCAGGTTTTAATAAAATGGTGAAAGACCGTCTACCAGGTTTTAGTTGGTGAATTAAATGCACAGATTACTCCTTGATAGGCTAAGCGGTGCTTTAATACAACAATCACATTTATAGTCATTATAGAGGGTGTATATTAATTACTATAATCAGATCTCTAAAGTTTGTGTTTGATTCGCTGAAGTAAGATGAGTTTAAATTATGTAGTAACATAGTAAGGGTCACCTAATGTGTCCATCATTTATAAAATGCAATGTCCTCATCCTTACACCAAAAACGTGCTTTGAGACAATTACTGTAAATGATATGATGCTCTGCAGGGGGATTAGATGCAGGAGAGTCATAACGTTGACCACAATTTTATGGATGTTCCTCTACTCTTAAGCACTGCCGGTAGGTTGAAGAAACTTTGTTAGTTACAGGACCTTGAAAATTTAGTCACCCACTCAGTGTCTGAAAATTAGAGAAGGATGTATAGCCATGTTTACAGTATAAAAGCCTGAACCCTGGATTATTGTGGATGTGTCTGGATTGTAGATGTGCTTGTCTTGAATTCTTGTCAGACGTCAGCACTTGGGCTATAAAAAAAGATAGAATATAAATAAGTTTTCACATTTTATTCCAAGAAAACTGAGATGAACTGAGAGGTCAGGGGACGGTGAAGCACAGTCCAGCGTGCTGGGTAGACCAGAGGATCAGCATCAGAGCAAAAGTAAAAGCGGAATCAAACAAACTGTCAAAACCCATCCCACTGGCAGGAATTTCTTTTAAACAGGTGAGACGCAAAGTGTATGTAGCCACAAAGTCTTTAAAGTAATTACATGCTGTCATTAAGGAGCAATCCATATTAAAATTTTTAAGATGAAGCTCCTCTGTATATGGATTGTCAAATGTCTGTGGCACAGAGATAAAGTCGGTGAGGCAAGTGGGTGGAGCTTGCCGGTTTTTCTCAACAGTGTGATGTATTTACATTCTAAGGAATGTACTGATTACATCTACAGTGTATATTGTGCTTCAGAAGTACAACGCCTCAACATTTTTCTTTTAGACTCAAAGTGTCAGCTTTTTAATGACTGCAGTTGCTTATCATCCAGGCCAGACTTCTGTTTTCTTGTGCATCCTAAGCTTTTATGTTTGTATTTGGTTTAACAATGATACGATATAATTTCAGTACATGTTCTTTATGTGGAAGTATCAGCAGTTTATTCAGAGCTACTATTTACTGTGGAACCAATTTAGTGGATGGCAGAGCCCTCTACTGGTTATGAGTGGAATGGCAGATATTGAACTGTTATTATTCAACATGCATAATTAACAGAGCTGCCATTGACCTGTGTCTCTAATTAAGGTGATATACGTCTGATTTCTGCATGCCATTGTGCTCCAGGCTGATTTGGTTATTGAAATGTTTTTATTGGTGGGAGATATGGTCAGAAAGAGACCAGTTTGGGATAATAAAGCATAAAAAGGTGGTTCATTTAACAGCCTTATCAGGCCCTCTGCATGTCCACACGGAGGTTCAGTCTCACAAGTTCACTGTAATCACTATCATCCAGCACTTTGGGGTGATGGGTGTGATGGGTGTGATGATGTAATGCTGACCCCAGGATCCTCCGCAAGATATGAATATCAGTTCCTTGCTTACATCTGTGAACCATGTAGTAAATGAAAATGCCACTAAAGGTGCTGAAAACCATTAATTGCTGTGGAGGCTGAAAAACTGGCTTCACCAAGCAGAAATAAGTGTAAATATTTCATGGTTTGATCAGAGGAGAAGTGTAGAAAATTGATATTGTTGTAACCAATAGCAAGTAAATGTACAGCGAAGCAATGGATAACTCTGGAAGGTTTTTAATACATATGAACATTTAACATGGCATCAGTCAAAGATATATAACCTTATCACCTTAGCCCTTACATAAGCTATGATACCAGTTACTCCCCCTAGTGTCCTGGATGCTATTTAACATAAACTGGATATGTTTCAGTTTTTGCATTTATCTATATATGTGCTGGTGTTATCCGTTGACCAATGTTCAATGAACATGAACATAATATAGTCCAAAGTCCAGTAATGTTCACACTTTTTTAGTAGATTATGGTTGTTTTGTGCTGAGAAGGTTAGCAGTATTTTTTGAATTGAGTAATTTGATGTGTTAAATATGGAAATTTTTGTTATCTCTATTTCCCTGAAAATGAATGTATGGTTAGTTATAAAATTAAAATGTTTTTTGTAATTCTCCCTTAAATTTTAACTGCATTTTTATAAATCTTTCATGCAGTGCAATTATGCCCATTCCAACTGAGGCAGCACCTACCAGCTCAGGTTTTCAGCTTCCTTATTTTTATGATTTTTCAAATCACTTTTTATGTGATAACTGCTAGACATGGCACTGTAATAGACATGTCATTTATTTTCCCTAAAAATACAGCAGAACTAGTTCAGAGGTTGGTAAATATTCTTTCTAGTATAACATTTTGGTGATATGACTTGTTTTTTTATTTCAATACATTAAAGTAAATTTTGCTGTGTATTTCTAATATATTATACTGGGCTACTCAAAATTATTTGTTTTACATATGAACACCTTTGCCTTTGGAGGGTTGGTGCCCTGCCCAGGGAGCCCCCTGTCCTGTGCCCTGTACTTCCTGGGATGGGCACCAGGCTTCCCGTGACCTTCAATTGGATACAGCAGGTTAAGCGAATGGATGGATGGTATAGCAAATGGATGGATGGATGGATGAACACCTTATCAGTTTGCTAGTAGCTAACCTTTATAAACTAAAGTGGGTGAACAAAATTGCGCATGCATATGAAACTATTTTCAGCATATTTTCATAAATATTTTCACTACAGGTGATGGCACGGTGGTGTGGTGGTTAGCACTGTTGCCGTGCACCTCCAGGCCTGGGGCTCAATTCCCGCCTTGGGTCTGTGTGCGTGGAGTTTGCATGTTCTCCCTGTGCTTGGTGGGTTTTCTCTGGGTTCTCCGGCTTCCTCCCACAGTCCAAAGACATGCAGGTTAGGTTGATTGGTGTGTCCAAAATTGCCCGCAGTGTGTGGGTTGGCGCCCTGCCCTGGGTGTCCCTTGCCCTGCGCCCTATGTGCTCTGAGATGGGCTCCAGGCTTCCCTGCGACCCTCACCAGGAATAAGTGGTTAAGATAATGGATGGATGGATATTCACTACTGACTATGTTGCTGTATTTATGATGTGTGTGTGTGTGTGTGTGTGTGTGTGTGTGTGTGTGTGTGTGTGTGTGAGAGAGAGTGAGAGAGAGACCTGGTGTTTTGTATCCAGATGTTCAGATTATTCGTTCTGATTATTTTCTTTTATTTTCTTTTATTTTTGAATGTATGTGTAACATAATGTCTTATGGCATGTTTTTCATGTAATTTTATATAAATGTTATGTAGGCAGTAATTTTTATCTCATGGAAATATTTTTTCTGACAAAACAATTTAAATCATGCAGTACATTTATAGTTTGGTTTAATATTTTGGATTGAAATTACATATTAATAAAATTGAACATTGATTGAATATTTCATTTTCCTAAACTCCTGAAGGAAAAATGAAATGTATCATATCACACATAAATTTAATATACAGTATAACTGTTTTAATATTCATATAGATGTACTTTTTTTCCCATAATTTAATAACCACACTTAGTCATTTAGTGTGCTGTAGTCTGTCTGCCAAAGGCTGAAATTGTCCCTCTCTTTCAGACATCCACTTGTTTTCCTGTAAAACTATAATTTCATTCAATTAAATATTACTTTGCAAAGCCCAACCCTGGCATAACTGTTTTACAACCTAGAATTTAAGATACTCCAGTAAGGGGAAATTTGTTTTTCAATGCTAAGCTCCAAACAACATTAAATCCCCTTTTGGGGGCTCTATTTATTTTTAGTTTTGTCGAATGTTTATCTCTATGTAGGGCTTAAAAGTGGTCTGTTGAGCACTAAATGAGAAGCAGCCTAATCTGCCCAAAGGTACTCCCTTTCTATAGCCCCAGGACCAGATTGAAGGGCAGGCTTGCCAAGTGCGATTTGTGCATTAAAGTCAGAGCCATGTTTCCTCTGCGATTAATGACCGGATGAGACCTGTTTGATTGAACGGAACCTGCTTGCCCAGATGTTCTTTCTCCTGATTACATTTTTTGTTTGTTTGGAAGCCTCTTAACGTGAAGCTTAAGCGCTGGTCTCTTTATTTTAAAATTGCATCCTGCTGGCCTTGACAAAAATGTGTGCTGCACAAAAGACACTTTTTTGACGTATTTTCCTCATGGAGTTTTACATATTTTCTGTTGTAGGCTTTTTTTTCTTCTATAGGTTGAAATATCTATCCTTACATTCTAAACGTGTAACTCTGGACATCTAACACTGAGTGGAATAGGAAATATGCTGTAGTGAAACCTTTGTGTTTTAAGGTATTCAAGTGTTCTGTAATGTAGAAGCAAGTTTTATTTATGGAGATATATTTATTTGTGACCAAAAACTGTATCGTTAATATTTTGTGTTTATGTTATAATGCATTCATTAAAAGTAACAAAAAGCAAAACGAAAGATGGATGGTCAAGAAAGCAAAGTGAAATTTCTAATTACTGTGTGCAAAAGATGGAAAATAAACACACAGCACAAAACTAAATTCCGCAGGGAAGCAAATTTTCTTTCGACACCAGATCCCATGAGTAAATAGGCAGCACCGTTGTTGAAGACCAGCTAGTTGTATTTAATTCGGTTTTAGAAACTGACTTTGCTGTGTTGTACTGATTTCTTCTGGGAAAGAGCTGGGAGCTGAAACACGCTGACAGAGATGAGAGTTACAGGCAGACAGGGGCAAGTTAGTGTTAAACTGCTGTTTCAGGATGTTTTGTGGAGTGCAGCTTGTGAAGTAATTAGCTTGCAGCTGTATTTACTTGTGGAGGTAAAGCCTGTGGTGAGTTTAGTGCTGATATGCAAGTGTCTGTCTTTAACAGAGCACGTGAACACAAACTGGGCAGGGAACCTGTGGGAGAGGCACCATGCGCCTACCTGACACACACGCTCAATTAGCCATCCACGAATAAAGGCTCCAGCTTGTTACTGTGCTGTTGTTTGTCGGCATGTCCAATGAAGTGACAAGACCTCAGTGATGTGATTTCTAAGAATTCCCTGTGAGCTCATGGCTTGCTTACCTATGTTGGGTGGGGTTTGAAACTAGCCAATGAGATCTCTGGTCAGCAGGGGCTGGCTGAGACAGCAGCACACCACCAGGAATAGGTACTGAATTACAAACAAACAAATACCTTTAAATATAAATTGACACCACTGTGCAGAGCAGAGCAGGAGTGCAGGCTGACAGGGCAGGTGACCCAAAGAACAGAGTGTTGTCTCTGTGGATCATGATGCTAAGACACAGAAGGGTCTGTGGCCTGCTTGGGACATTGACAGCACAGGGGGGTGGGCCTGTTTGGTTTTATAGTACTGATGAACAGTGGACTGGGTCAGACCAAATCAGACAGCATCGCCAGAAGTGTGAAGTGTCATTCACTCCATCCTTACTACCCCTCTTACAGGCTACTATACTGTTCATGGCATCATCTGCCCTGTGTCCCTGGTGGAAGTCCTATATTGTCTCTTGATTAGGAAGGTTTTCAGAAGAGCTTTTGCACTTTGTAACTTACTTTTGCACACTTTCTCACCGCCCCTGTAAATGCATACATATGCATCACTAAATGTTGTGTATCAGCACTGAAATAGTGGGCCTGGACACTGCTGGTATTTTCTGCTGGTAGTGTTTAAGTCTGCTGGGTAGTTTTCCGATTATAACATCAGTGATGATGATTCTACCAGCTTGTATTTATGGGCTGAACATCCATAACTGACTGTGTCTTTATATATGGATAGAATTGCCGTATACCACGACCATGAATTGGATAAGGCGGTATAGTGAGTGAGTGAGTGAGTATTGCCATATAAATGATGGTTAATGAATTCATCGGTTACTCATCATTATGTAGCCACAGGCGCTCTTTGTTACAGAAAGCAGGCTCTGTTTACTGAGCTACACGACTGTGGACATAGACAGGCTCATAGTTAATTCTGATGACTTGATAAACAGCTTCAGCTGACGGATGATTTTGATAAGAGAAGGGGATAAAGAGGGCTTATCCTGCTGCTCGTTCTGAAGTCACGGAACTATTGGCCACATGGTAGAAAGGCCATCGGTGGAAAAGGTCAAGGGATGATAAGTGGTTATAAACAGACATGAAATAATGGATAACCCCAAAAGGGGCATGTGCTCTGGCTTATATTTGCACTTGACATTCGATCGACCGCTCTCCTTCACAATGACACATAGTCCATATTCTGGAGAGCAGGCTCCGACGGGAGATGAGGCCTGCTCCACAGAGATCCATTGTAAGATACAGGTGTCCTCTCAGATCTCTTTATGCACACTGACACTATGGTGTGACCATCCTTCTGTGAGGTCCGTGTGGCAGGACGCTGGTGCTGATACGATGCACTCAGGCTGTGATGATAATATTTTGCCTGTTAAGACCCAAATCTTAAACTCGACAGAGAAAAGGTCTGAGCTAAACCAGTAGTTAGTTGCTGCAGTTTAGTCATGATGTGTGTTAAAGTTCTGGAGACTTTCTTTGTCTCATTAATGTTGAAAAGACCTTGCTGTTGTTTGTAGTAGTGTTTCTCCAGGCTGAAATGGTAAAATTGCCTGCACATCTTCATTGTGCCATTCGTGGTGTTATGTGTTAAATCACAATTTAGAGGCGTATACAATTTTTATGGGTTTTAATAAAAGTAAAAAATACAGCGCTGCCAGCTACAGTAACTCACACTCCTCGTGACGCCAGATATTCCTGTGCTGTAGTGTTGCACGCTTTCCATCTGGAACTGAACTGAAAGCAAAACGTAAAGCTACACTGTCTCCAAAAGACTCTAAGCGTTCTTTAAGTGCTGTGCTGTTTGCTTTTTAATGTTGGTTAGTTTGTGAGCACTATGGCCTGTAATCAGGAAGGCTTGTGAAAGGTTGCCTTGTGACTATCTCCAGGTGTCAGTCAGGCACTCAGCTCTTTAATGTTCACTAAATGAAACCCCTGCTCTAGGTTTATGGTTGAACACATTGATGTTCAAACGTAAACATTTCTAATATCACTGAAAGGCAGTACTTAAAAAATTTAGCGAGTCTTTCATCTGTCCTGCAAAATTAGTAGGCAATTTCAGAAGTCTTACTGTTGTCTCATTGAATGTCAAGTCAACTACATGTTTACACTACAGAGAAATACACAGATTTAGAAATGCATGCTTGTAAAAAAAATATGGTTGAATAAGTAAGGAACAATGATAAAGCACCTGGTACAGTTTTCATTATATGACATGTAGAATGAGGGTCCTAGTAGAAACTCAGCTACAGAACATCTTGTAGTCCACTGGAGTTCCTGTAGTGTAATGTCCACATATCAGCTAAGCATGTGGATTAAAGCCTCGGCCAAGCATGGAGATTAAGTTCTCCTGATGATGATGAGGCTCATATAATGTGAGACAGAAACCTGTAACGATGCACCAAACCTGTTTTCCACTCACTTTTCCAGTTTTTTCCTTTTTTTACATTATTCCAGAATGACCTACAGAAAATACTTTTATGCTGTCCAAAATGTGCTGACATTTGCACCCAAAGGGGGAAAGTGTCATCACAGCATGAGCTGCCTGCAATGCTCCTGAAATTGCTCCAAACACATTGACATGGGGGCTTCTGTACAACCACAGCTCTTTATGAACCTACAACACCATTAACCTTGAAATGACCATCTTGGAAAGTAGAGGAAAAATAAAACAGAGGTCAACTGCTGCAGAAGAATTTGAGGGAACAAGGGCTGCACACAGGTTGTAGCTGCAGTCTTCAATAAATGGGCACATCTTCAATAAACCGTACAGTATTTCCAGACTTAAAAAAATGCCACTGCATTTATGTGAGGGAAAAACAATCCATTGTATCTTTTAGTGTTTAGTGTCATGAAGAAATACTTTTCTGATAGGCTGTGATGTTAATGGGTATAACTACAGTCCTGGCAATGTTTTTTGTGGGCTGAGAGATTGGCGTTTTAAACAGCATTGACATACACCACACCAGAATGAGATTACTCCATGGATGATGCACTCTTGAAGATCAAGGTAATGCTCCATCATCACACGGTTGATGATTTTCTCTGGACCCCATTCAAATATATAGGAAAAGCAGGGGGGAGGTGGGTTTTGTCACATATCATTTTCTGTATAACATTCAGCGATATAAAGTCTGTTCTTCTTGAAAAGGAACAAAGAACTCCACATGTGCCTTTCTGGAAATGGTTTCTATGTGTAAATGAAGTGTTTTTAGGATTAAGTGTGGAAATGACAGTATTTCCAAATTGTCCTTCATTTCCTTGATCTCCAATTTCAGCGGCTACAGATTTATGATTGACACCATCATACCTTCAAAATCTTAAAAGCAGAGGTTTGCTTTAAGGGGTTATATGCAGGATAGGGGATTAGCTGAGTGAGCGACATTCCCAGCATGCCCTTGAGTGCCCTGTGTTGCCCCAGGACAACCTCTGCTGAACAGGCTCCACCTGTTTGGATTGCTGCTTCATTTGACTGCTCTTGGTTTTAAAGGATTACAGAAAGACTGTTGGCCCCGCAGATACAAGCGAGGATGTGGTGACTTGTGTAGTCAGTGTGAAAGTGTTGCGGACACGTTTGATATTTGCCTGAAATCAACACCCCCCCCCCCCATCTTCTTCACTTTGCCTTGCTTGCCTTTGAAATGTTTTCTCACAACCGCTCTAATGTCTGAGAGCAGTAACTGCAACTGCAGCAGATCAGCCTGGTAGATCTGCAGTGCAGGAAAGGCTGGGGGTGCTGAGGGATGGCTTTGCCACAGCTTTACTTTACAAAGATTTAAAAATGTTTCACTGTGTCCTTCCTGATTTAGTTCGTGATCCTGCGTAATTGCCTCGTGTTGTCTGCCACTTGATTTGATTGCTACTTTCTCACTTGGAGAAAACCATCTGTTAGTCAGTGGAGCTGTGGTAAGGTACTGACTTTAAGACATATTGAGGATGAAGTACAGTGTGGTGCCTGAGTTTTTAAAAACTGTTTTATGTTACCATTAACTGGAAGAAAGCCGGGTACTCATTGTAGAGCCAATTAACAAGAAAAACGGAGAGCGAGAGGGTGAAAGCAGTGTGTTCAAATCACAATTAAAAGCTAGGCAATTAAAAAATAATCAGACACACACTGCACTTCTGGCAGTAAAATATACTGATTATTTCATTTAATGGCCCATTTAAAAATCCCACTTAGAAGTTTTTTTTTTATTGTGTTTGTTAAAATATAAACAGTTGTTTTATAAAACAGCCAAACCAAAACATAAATTATCCTAAATTAATGCAATTTAATAAGGCTAACGGATACAGAACACAAACAGCATCAGCAAGGCTTTGAGTAATTGACAATCTTAGTATCTTCCCGATGGTGATGTTATCTGCTTGAGTGGAAATGCTTCTTCATAAGACCCCTTAATCTTATTTGTAAACTGAGATGCCGTCATGTACGAATGTCAAATTTAAGGAGTCAATAAGAAATTATTCACATTATTCTAAATTTTGTGTTACTACTTGCAAAATAGATACAGGACAAGTTACATGTAAAATTTTAAAGTAAATCAATTTTATGTCTGCAACAGTCAAGCCATTGTCAGTAGCTTTCTACAGTTTTAGTCTATACTTTTCAAATTCACTAAGATTCTGATTTCATCACCTTTGTTGTTTGTTTTTCAAAACTTTTGCGATCAATGATGGTGGCGGTGACAGAGGGCAGGTGCCCCCCCACTAGTCCAAAACTGTTTAGAAATGATGTGAACAATCCAAAACATTACTGAAATATGTTTGATAGCAGCCTACCACCCCGCCTTCTAGGTGTTCTTACCCCCACCAACATCAAATTGCGGCTGCCACCCCTGAAAGGAATTTTTGTGGAAGTAATGAACAAATCACAGCCTTAATATTTCATGTGATTTCCATAAGGTTTTAATCTGAAAATGTGTGTAAATGAACCTTGAAAATGTACTGTACTTTTGTTGTTTTTGAAGGCTTGTCTTTAATTCTATTAAAGTTTTCCTTTCACCTTGCCTTTCATTTCACTCAGCATCCGTTTAATGTGAAATAAACATAACAGATGCTAGCAGACACCTTGAATTCTGTGCTGGAAAAATGTTGTATGTTACAAATATTACTGACAAATTTATATAACCAGTCTGAACAGTAATTTTTGTGAAAATTGCAACTTTGCCTGCAAGCTTGGCCAATGCAAGGGTCAGACACAGAGAGGGAAGTCCTCTTTAACTGTCAGCAGTGAGTCTATCTGATCTGAACTCAGGTAAGTACAAGTGCAGCAGAGATGTGTAGAATGTCACTCTTGAGGGAGGGCAACACATGAGTTAAGCAACAAAGTGTAAATGGCAAAAATTTTAAAATAATCTTTCAGATTGCCTAACATTGTCAAATACACATTGTGTCACTGTAGATCTGAAAGATCAGACAACATAGACAATAAGGATTTCCTGGAGTCCTCTGCTTGGTGGGGTTAAACTGCATTGCTAACAAAAGCCACAGAGTGATGGCTCAAATAAAATAGGTCTGGCCCAAAATAGGTTTTATATCTGAATACCTGAATGCAGAATTTCCTTCGAGAAGAGGCAGACTGTGCACTATATCATAAAAACAAATGTCTGTTATATCCCCAGTAGACACAGAGACCATTGGTGACCCAGCTTTACAGACTATCATTTGAAAATGGAAACACCAAAAGTGTGCCTTTTCATCACCTAGCACACAATAACTGCACTTTTTAGAAGCTTAATTCACTTAGCTTTGTGTGGCATGACGTCATCAATTTTAACACAACCTGGACTGAACTGACAATGAAAAAATATGTAAGAATAGTGCACAATGCATTAGAAGACGCATTAGAGGATGACTGAGTGAGAAATCTCTTTAGAGATCTACCTCTGTCTGCCTCTCTCATCACATTTTTTCCTGAGATGGATTTTAGTATGCACTTTCGAGCTGAATAAGTATTCTCATACTAGTGCTAGACCAGGAGGATGTAAAGTGAACTGAGAGAGAGGTGAAACTCAGGGACGTGAGAAGGAGGAAGGGGGTGGCAAGGTGATCTGTTTGGAGAATGGTTGCCATGCCTGTTTTCCTACTGACAAGGCGGTTGCTGCTGTCAGCAGGTTCCCCCCTCCCTCTGCCACCCCACACATTTTTTTAAAGGCTGAGAGACTTTCATGTTCATGGTGAACGGCAAACCTCACATCTACAGCTAGGAGCAGACTGTAATAGGACGGGGCAGGATCAACCATATTTTACTTGCAGGTGAGAAATTCTGTGCTGTGGGCTTTCTTTAAAGGAAACTACCAAACTGCATTCATAATTTGAGTACCAGCTTCTGTGTAAAGATTTTTAAAATGCTAACACCATGGTGCTGTGTTATGGTCTGTTTTCGCTTTTGCCCCCAATTTTTTTTGTCTAACTCAGTGGCACTTTTGTTTTTGATGCTATCTCTGCTTCTGCTCACCATAAAACCTGTCACGTAATGATATGCATTAATCACGTGTACGCCGCTGACATTTTGGGTCTCTCCTGGGAGCTGTTTGCATAGTGTGGGGGGGGAGGGGCTGGAGAAGCCATACCGCAGGCATGGGGGGGGGGG
>JABJVR010004464.1:0-14680 GCA_025773905.1 Chitala chitala
CATCGCCTGGGACATTTTCCCACAGCGTTTGCGTCCCACGTTCCTGGACACCGCTGTTAGTAAATAATTAGATTTACACATTGCACAATTGCTGCACATCTCTCCGGCGAATAATTAAAAGCGTGATGATTAGTTTATTGAGTGGAAGGAGGAACTTTTTTCCTGTTTTTTTTTCCTCCCTGAGACTCAACGATTTTTATCTGGGGCCGTGGGCTTTTACAGCTTGCTGTCACGCGAGGGGCCGCATCCAATTTTTCTTATCGGGCTGATTAATACAAATGCTGTTTCAGGACGCATTAATTAACAGATACAAATCTACATTCTCATGGGCGGATCGATACGAAGGAGAAAAGAGGCATCGTTGTCCATTTGCTGTACCTGATGAATGCGGATCTGCAGTGACGTTAATGCGCAGGGTAGCACGGCTACAACGACACCCCTTTCATCTCCGCTGCGGCCTTGCACCAAATTAATCATTATTTTCCATTTTACATCTAACGTGAAATCTGAAAAAATCATCTAAATAATGAAATTATGTCAGATAAACATGACAGCAATAAAGTATGTATTTATTGAGACCTCTTTCAACTAGTTGATTAAAGTCATTATTTATCATGCAAATATGTTGATTGCCCATATCTTGCACAGTCTGAGAGTCAGATCTGTATTAACGCCATACTGCTGTATGCAAAATGTGCCACGTCATTAATTTGGGTTTAATCCTGTCAAAACAAATATGAAATATCTGAATGTAATATGCTAAGTGAGGACTGAATAATACACAAAAAAGGAATATTATAAAATGAGGAGGATCTACTATCTAATTCAACTGACATGATCTTCACCTTTCAAGTGCACACAATGACACTGGGCACCATTATTAGACTGCAAATTTGACCCCCCCTCCTCCATACGTAGGTTGCAGAATTGTAGTAATTTCATAGTTTTTTTTTTTTTTTTTTTTTACAATGATTTAGTCCCTGATTAAACCAGGACAGTACTGGTGGGAGTCTCTGAGCACACTGACTAAAGTCTTACTTTAAGACTTCCTTCTTGAGAAAACCAAATTTACAGTTTTTTTTTTTTTGAAAGAAACTTAAAAATGTGATCATTAGTCCAAAAGCAAAGCAACAGATATTAAATTCCCAAAACTTGATTGTTCAGTAGGATCCCTACATAATGAAATAAAAAAACGTTTTGAGTCAAAATATCTGTGCTCATATAGCTTGACGTTTCCTGGGTCTGATGTAAAGAGAAAACTTCAGAGACAATTTTTTTGTTATATATAGATTGCAATATAGAAATATATGAAAAACCATCTTAACATACATTGTCTTTCTCAAAAAAAAGTACGCAAAAAAAAAAGAAACATTATCGCTCTTCCCAATTTATAACAACCTGTTCCTTTTCTCATTTGCAAAACAAACACAGACATGTCATATTTAATTCACTTAAAAACAAAGGTACCAGACACAACATCAGCAGAACACATATAGTGGTGTACTGAGGAGACGGTGACTAACGGAAGGGGCCTCTACACTTTCACCATCTCCCAAAAGTTTGGTTGGGAAAATCAGCACTCTGGACCACATTTAAAAGAGTTAGGCAGTGCTGTTAACTCGATCCAACTTTTGAAGCTCAGCAACTGAAGAACATAACCAAATGTTTACTGATAGCCCAGAGCAGCTCACAGTATAATAGTAATGCAGAAATGTACAACAAAGCATTGGGTGATACTTAAAACATTTTGACTATCTAAATCTCTTACAATGACTACTGGTACACAATCAAGTAACCCCTCAATTACACCTGATAATAAATTAATTCAGCAGTAACTCTGCCAATCATCTGGTTCCTAAGAGCATGTCTCTGGTCCACATGGATGTATCACTAATTTTTCATTAGCTATACAACAATGTATCGTCTGGACAGGCAGACCAGACTAACTCGTCTGTCATTCAGACAGTGCACATTACATTAACTAATGAGGAATTTTCTTCCAAGGTTCAGAGAACACCAGTGTTAAAAGGACTTTTGTGCCAAAAGAACTCTGAAAATATACCATTAGAGTTTACAATAAAGATCTGAATGCCTTCACATGACTATCACAGCATGTATCAATATCCCACGAAGCCACACTGACAAGACCCATTGCTGTTGTCTCCCATTTTGGTGGACCTTCAACTGATACCTCCAGAGACTCTACATGAAAAATGCCAGATGTGCTGCAGATTCCACAGGCGTTCTCACGCAATGTGACTTTGTTCATCTAAAACCTCAAATTATCATTCCTCAGGATCTTATATCAGCCCAGCAAAAGTTGTGATTGCAGTCACCGCACTGCTACCGCTGTATTAGGGAAAAAGTTTCATTGCTCTGGTTTGTTGCAAACACATCTCTTCCTTCTTGAGGTACAGCAGGTGTCAGGCAGGCGACCTGATGTCTTTTGCCAAATGCAGTAGTTTTACAAACGGCTGGACTGAGGGGAAGTACTGAAGGGAAAACTGAACGCCACATGTTCACTTAATCACAAAGGTGAGGAGGACTGCCCAATTCTTCTGGACCCAAAGAGACTCTCAACTGCATACTTTTAACATGATTCAATAGAGATATTAATTCAAAATAACACCTCTGTGGGCAGTGGAGATACTATGGAGAATGTTACACATCTTTCACTTAATTACATATAAGAATGGAAGGACCAACAGGTGTTTTAAGTGTAAAGCAGAAAACAGGGCTGTGAAGTGTTTGGGTCCTGAACTATGTTAGGCTGTAAGTGTAGACAACACAAAGGAATTACGTCCATTTTTACAAAAGCCTCTGTCAGACCTGTCTGCACATTTCCTAACTATACTGACAGTAAGTGACAGCCCAACCTCCATGTTCTCCTGAAGCTCCATAGGGCTCATAAAAACCTTATTATTTCAATGAGATATCCTAACTGGTCAAAACATATTCAATTTACAAGTATTTATTTGTCCAAAAAACTAAATATTCCCTTGACATTGTATTCAGGATATATTTTGCAGAGGCTGTTCTATACAGTAGGTCTCTCTGGGTAACATAAATGACACTACACATTTGTCAAATATTTTAGTACATAAATACCAGTTAAGGGGGCAAAAAAACTAAATATTAAATAAAAACAAATTGACATATTAGATGAACAAACAGTGGCTTGCTTCAAACTTTTTCATTCATGAGACAAATAATCATTTCAGAAATCTTAGCAGGGTTTTAGTGTGGAAAAAGTAGAGGCAAAGTTAAGAACGTCCCTGACCATGCCTGAAGACCACATATTACTTCCTTTCCACGGTATTGAGCTATTGAGCGCCTTTTAATTTCAGAAAAAGCTCTGGCTGAAAATGTTAATTAATTGTAATACTACTGCTTCAGGGCTATTATGCAATGTAATAAAGGCTGTGTAATTATGAGATTTTACAGCTATTACAGGGGCTGATGACTCATATGTCATCATCAGACAGGTCCTGTGGCTTTGCACAAAGAGGACGATGCCCTTCTCACCATCCCCCCTCACCAATATACAAATGTGTCCGGCCTGAAGAACAATCCAGACAGGTACCTAAACATAAAGTAACAGACAAATATAGATGGTGGCATATATATATCATTTAAAAACCATTATGAAATAATGTGATTTAACAAACATAAAAGAGTTAGCTTAGCACAAGCAAGTGCCCTCTTTCAAACAACACTTAACCTGGTTAGCAGGCATATTCTTCACAACGAAGGGAAACGTAGTGTTTGGACAGGGAGTCGGGTTCGTGTGAAAGGTGTTAAGTACCAGCCGTGCCTGCTTCCCACATTACATGAAGATGTACATGACACGGCCGCCTGGGCACACATCCAGATTCATCAGCAGATCTTCTGAGGGAGACGGGCAGCACACTGACTGATTTGCTTCTCCTGTAGCGGTGAAGGCAGCACTACAGCAAAGGAGTTGATCCCAGTGGTGTTGTGCTTGTCTGCTAACTTTGCCATGTTGTTTCCACTAGTGTTGCTGCTGGGCCTGAGCTGAAAGCGAAGGTTTCGTTTGTGTAATTGCATCCATTTATCTTTATATTCCTGCAGCATTTCACAAATTGAAAATACGGACAGAAAAAAAAAAAAAAACCTGACCGCTCATTCTGATATTTAATGATTGCCAAACACGTGGCCGTGATTTATCGGTTACTTTGCTATGTGACATATTTGCATTTTATTAGATGGAGATTACTAGCCATTCAAATTGCAAGACTTTCCCCAGCCTGATGGATTGATTTGATTTACAAATGTAATCAAACTATGAAGAAGACACCAAAATGTGATAATGCCTTGCTTTTTCGAGAGGTAATCACAGATGCCACCCTCGACCCATTCCTGTGAGAACTGCCAGGCTGCTCAAACAAAAGCTGTGCGCAAATGAAGCGTTTGACAATGTGTGATTGGGGCCGTGTGTGTGTACGTGGGGGGAGGAAATGAGAAGAGCCGCGGACTGATCCCAAATCAGGACACTCACGAACCCAAAGGTGTTCCTCTGCATGGCGGGACTAATGACGCCGTATCGCCAACGACAACCTGATGTGAAAATGAGGGACGAAACAAACACATGCCCCTCCCCCGACGAGAACAGGAAGCGTTAAAGAAACGACCCATCTGTCACTGAAACTCACTGCCACGGAGCAGCAGGAGAGCAACGTGGAGCAGTATGTGGGACATTATTTATTTGTCCTGTAGACAGTCATGTGCAGGCTATGACCCCACTCATAAAGCTACATACTCCTTTACATAATTCAAGCCATACATGTTCCCACAGGCACTAATGAGCTTCACTTTTGTGGGTTTAAACCAGCAGCTCATAGTTTCTTTTTTTTTTTCCCCCACACAACAAAAACTGATACTTACTCTTTTCTAAATATACCAAACTGTCGGGTGTAGCTTTGAAATAATTCAAGATGACCTAGGAGACTTTACAAGCTAATTTCTTTACATGATGAAAATAAACTAAGGCCCAAGATTTTACCCCTCATTAAATTCTTTTTAAAACTAAAATCCCTCTCAAATCTGCTAAAAGCAGACAAAACCTTGCAACTGCATTTCCTCTTACATTTCCTGGCTTTTAGTCAGTAATTATTACGAAAAAGTTTTGATCAATTTCAAATGTCTTGTTTTAAATATCCGAGTTGTCTGCATGTTGAATTTGTGTTTCCACAAAAAACGTAGGAAACACCTTGTTTTACTGAGTTACGTTCCTTAGATATGCAAATTAGAAAGGAGGAACAAAAAATGTGTCTATAATCAGAAGATTAAAGAACAGCAAAATCTCTTATGTTGTACATACTTCAACATCAAAACCAGCTTCAGTGTCAATCTGCCATGGTTAGGAGGTGGAGGTTAAGAGGTGTTTCACAAACTCTAAAAAGATGTTTTGCCAAACCCTGGAATAACAGAGCGATTAAATTTTCTAGCAATTTTAAGTCTGATGAGATTAAGCAGCAATAATGATATACAGTATAAAGTGAAAAAAATTACATAATCCTTTTTTCCCCCATGTCCTTCCAAAACCCAGGCATGGATAATTCTGGCGTCTTATAGTTTTTTATACAGTGCACAGCTGTCCAGAGTTAATCCCTTCTGTTTTGATATGCTGAACGTATTGGTGGAATCGCATCCATGCAAAGTGTGCAACTGCTTTTTTATTTTTGTTTTTAAGAACATCGCAGGTCATTTATCAATCAATATTTCCATGGTGACAAGCTCAGTTGTGCTCAATCACAGCTCCTAGAGAAAGACGGGACAATGCTGAAATCCCAGCAAAACTGTGCAGGGGCACAGTGTTTAACCAAGTATCTCAGAGGAGCAATTGAAAAAATTTAAATTACACCGCAAAAATGTTTCATTTTCAAATTGACACTCTAGTTTAAGCATTTTTGACTTTGAAACTTTTAGAGTTTAATGTCTTCAAGAACCTTTCAAAACTATTTTGAACTTATCAGTAGCCAGTAAAATATTGACACCTTAACGTTACCACTGCCTTTCTGAGTCAATATGTAATTTAAAATAACGCTTTTCCTCTTCTGAGAAAGAAAAAAAAATAGGAATGTTACTCAGATTCTACATGCCCCCATTTTGAATTTTACACAGAAGTTTTTACAATCCACTTTCTTACTTTTTCTGGAATATCGATACCATTTCTTTTAGATGTATGTTTTGCTATACACCATTTACCTAAGAAAAGATCGTTCCATGAACACAACCTTACCCAGACAGATTTTCTTTCTCCCTGACAATACTACTGCCTAGTCTGGAATGAGTGGTAAATAACGCCTTTCAAGCGAGATGCCCTCCATGGGAAGGACAGTGTCAGTTAAGCTGTGCACACGGAGAATAAAGCTGTGCAAAATCTGATCTATATTCAGATATGCCTTCTGAAAACTACTAAAATGGCACAGAAGGCATCTGGACCCCATAAGACAAGGTGGCTGGACCAGTGATGGTACCGTTGTGGTACGATTCAGCTTCGAAAAGTGGCGTATCCTGACTCCTGTTCTTCGTCCTCCTGGACCATTAGGCTGAGCAGAAAGGACCTTCTGCAGAGAAAGGTCCAGGACAAAAGAGTTTTGTTTTTAAAAACAAAACGCTAAACTGACACATCTGGGTGAAAGAATGGATCAGCATGTATTTGCATCACATCACACCACAAGAGAGGTCAGCTCAATTCTTATCTCAGTATGTGTGTGTGTGTAGCTTGGATGTTTTCCCTGTGCAGGGTTTTTTTTTTTTTATTACTTCATTATTGCAATAACATTTTTAACTAAACCAATGAATGTTTAAGAGATCCCTCAGTACAATCCAGGTTATACAGCTACGCGGGCTCCCAGTTATACAGCTACGCAGGCTCCCAGTTATACAGCTACGCAGGCTCCCAGTTATACAGCTACGCGGGCTCCCAGTTATACAGCTACGCGGGCTCCCAGTTATACAGCTACGCGGGCTCCCAGTTATACAGCTACGCAGGCTCCCAGTTATACAGCTACACGGGCTCCCAGTTATACAGCTACGCGGGCTTAAGTTTTTTCACTGATGTTTAACATTGTATTCTTGCATCCCAGTGCGGTATTACCAGTTTTGAAATTGTGCTCTTTGCAGACTTTCACAACACCATGCCACATTTGCTCAGTGAACTTGTCACTGCATAAAAGATGACTAAAAAAAGAAGACCAACAGGCTTATCAAAATAATAAAAAGACAAATTTTCCAAGTGCCTCCTCAATACCAAGTGGCAGCATTGGCAGAATTAAGAACTTTACATCTTTAACTCTATTCAGTAAAACACAGACTGTTTCATTATCCCGTCCTCTCTGACAAAGCAAGCCCAGTAATACTGAGTGATGTTTAAATTAGTTTACAATTCTCCCGCTCCTCAACCAGAACGGATCTTAAGTGAGTGCACTCAGAAATGTCAGGCGCGGTCCTACCCGCTGTAACGAATTGTTGCCCGTACGCCGAACGCCTAATGACTTCAAATTAGCTCGTGCGCCGCAGCCTGACACTTCGTTACGATTCCCAGCAACACGGCCGCTGCATCGTGAGCAATAAATTGGTTTCTGCTCTCCGGGAAAAGAGAACTTCATCAGGTCCATTAAGAAATTACTACACTCTCAGTCAGAGAGGCAGAACCATCGAGTGCAGAAAATAAGCACTTTTAAATGCAAACTAGAGGCTATTATTAGTATTTTTATGAGTTTAAGAAATGGCACCATACACATAAACGTCATATGATGCAATCTTGGCAGCGTCTTTGCAGAAAATGAATCTTATGAAGAGGTTTAAATCACCCAAAGCCAGAGATATCTTTATTCTACTCTCTATTCTGTACATGTTGCAGAAAGTAATGTTTGATCAAAAAAGAATTTCTTCACATTTTCTTGGGGCCAGTGTTATCAGTAACAGTTTGTGCTTATGGCTGCCATACAGAAGGATAGATGTATGTCAAGTGGCTGTTAGGCTGTAAGTGGAGTGGGCCAAACCCTGGATATTCCTCTCCTGCTTTCCGATGGGCACACATACAGAACTTCTAAACCCAAACTCAAATCTGCTCATAGTTCTCTGGCATTATGGTTTCACCTTTCCTCTTGCCTTGTGTTTCAGGCCATTTCCAACTCTTTTCCTAACATTTCCTTTGTTTTTTTTTCTGTTCTTGTTGGGTACTATGCTCTACTCAGCTTTAGCAAAGTAGATGAAAATGAGGTACACATCAGAGTGAACAGAAGACAGTGAGGTACACATCAGAGTGAACAGAAGACAGTGAGGTGCACATCAGAGTGAACAGAAGACAGTGAGGTGCACATCAGAGTGCACAGACTTCCTGAGTTGTTGGAAGTAAAGCAGTTTGCTGAACACGCTGACTGCTAAGTCAATAACTGAAGCACCTCTTCAATGGAATTTTAACCTCCATGAATATGACTACCATAACTCTGCATGTAAGGATTGCTTTAATTCACAAGTAAATACAAACATAAAATCAGGAAGAACAAACACTTGTTTTCTTAGATTCAGGAGAAAGTGGGATACAGTAGGTAACACTGTTCTCTGTAAATTGATAAATCTGTAACAGGCATCATTGTATAAAACAGAAAATCTGAGTTCTCAGTTACAGTGTTTTGCTTTGTCTCTCCTGCGTCATTAGCAAGCCCTACAAAGTCTCAGATCAAAGCACTGTGTATGTACACACAGCAAAGCCATGCAGCTCAATCACAGAGTGACCAGAAAACTGTTCTGAAATATTTTGTCTTCAAACATCAAATGAGTAATTACTATTGAATGGAAAACACACACGCACATAAGGTAAAACACCATCAGCCATAGAGGGCTGGTCTGAACTTCTGAAACATTCTCCCAACACCCAAGGAAGGAAAATGTATTGCAATTTTACACCATTTTGTGAAGCAAGAAAGAGAGTTGTCAGGATTCCACCCCGACCAATGAGTTATCATTAGAAAGCCAAGGATGTCCTTTATACAGCACACCAGGAAATACAAGTGTTGCTGAAGTCAGTAAAAAAATGACATGCAAAAACAGTATGGCCATTACAGTGGACACACGTGTATATGCCGGGTCTCAGGAGGATATAACAACAGTGGACATTAACTGGATGGATCCTGCTATTTTAAACAACAGTAGGATTTGCAGTTAAGAAAAATAGGTCAGGGTAGCCACTGACCAGTTCATGCAGAGTTCATGCACAGAAGGTATCTACCTAGGCTGACCACATGCTCATGGACCATGATTACAATTGTTATCACCCTGTGTTCACGCGCAAGGTGTAGTCATTGTGTCTGGTTCCCTACCTGGGATATGTTTGGCCCAGCCAATGTTGACCACCAGCTCCCGATCGGCCAGGTCGCACAGCGTGGTCAAGGCCTTGATGTCGCTCTCTGGCACAGTCGGATCGGGCATGGCATAGATCTTCTCCGGCTCAGCGACGAGCAGGTGGGACACCACCTTGTTGTCTGCAAAGCGGTCAAAGTTAATGGTCATTTATTCACAGAAAAGAACGAAGGGAAAAAAGCTGGTGTCGAGTTTCCTTAACAAGAGCCAATCAGCTCTGAGCAACAGCTATGCTAAAAAACCCTACTTGTGTTTACAGAATGCCAGACATTCCGGCTCAACAGCTTCAGGGACCTCTACCGAGGCTTTTGCAGTTGCAGTTACTGGAGAAAGATGACATCATATAGATGGAAGGTGGTATTATTGTATGTTTTCAATCACCACCTGGTTTAACAGAGTAGGAACCAATAATATGACCACTGAGAAGATAGCATACATAAACTCGTCATGCCTTTCAAAGCATTTCTTTCCTTAACAGTTTTTTCCTGTTTTTCTTATTTTTATTTAAAAGTTTCCAAGGAAACTAAATGGTTCTTTACTGACAGAAATCCAAAATACTGCATTAATGCTACTACAGAGGATACTTTTTCATTGCAATACACCATAATTCAAATTAAAAATAGGAATAAAACTAATGGTTTCAACTTTGCGTACAGAACAGTGGCTGGCTTCCAGAAGCAACTGATTAGCGGATCAAAGAGCATTAAGTCCCCTCTATCTACAGGTATTCCATCCCTGAGAAAGGTGGGATAGGCCAGAGTGAATCAATCACGTCCACCTCTTCACTCCGGATGTGTCAGACCTGAACACGATATCTCTACTAAATCTTATTTAATGTTCTCTTAGTCACAATCAATGCTGCTGAATTAGCAATCTTTTAGCAGTTGTTTCTTTGTAAATAATCAATCAGCAAAAGGGGCAGTCCTTATTCTACCTTCAGCAGGGTCATGAAGTTTTCCCCATTGAGAAAGCAAAGTAGTAGCATAAGAACATGGAATGAATGATGATTATTATTGATTATTAATTAATACCTTTTATGGCTTTGAAAATGTTGGTTTCAGACATTCTGAATTCCAAAAGAATGTTACCATTAAGTAAAAAGGTTTTAAAGGAAAATCTGTTTCATTGTTGATATTCTCCTCTGCACACTAGCTTAAAAGATTAAGAGCACAGTATTGTGGGCTCGATGTTTTTACCAGATTGCATTTAATCTGGATTTACCCTTTCAATTTCTCCCTGATGCACAGGTCAGGGAGGGATGCAAGGCGTGATTTTATTACATTAACATAAATTTATTACATTTATTACATTAACATAACGCATTGATTTCTCCTGTACATTAGCACAACTTAAATGTTATTGCAAGCAAAAGTTTTTCTGTTTCTCATGTGCTGCTCTAGCAATGGTGCCATGGCAACTGAGCCTGAAGACTCATACTGAATGGTTAGCTTCACGTTTTTGCGCTTCCTCCAGTGTGCGTGTGGAGAAACACTGGACGGTGCGGTCCTCTGACAGCCTGGCCGGGAGCGGTGGCCTTACACGGCTTTTTGGGTGGCAGGGTCAGCTGCGGGTTCAGGTAAGGGCTGTTCTCTGCGTCTATCCGGCGCTTGTACTTCTGTCGGCCGCCACGCACCCGATCGAGGCGCACGCCTGCAAGACAAAAAACAAAGGGGGGGTCACACTAGAGAAGGACGCCTCCACTGCGGCTCCCTCTTAGTGGCGCCGCTCCTGCTGGTGAGGTGGTGAAACTTGACTCTGTCAAAAACAACACGCCACCCTGAGATGATCTGCCTCCTCCCGGTCACACATGTTAGCACACAAAATGTGTCATTGTCATACTGGGCCATAGATGCACATCCACTCTATTTCCATCCACTTGTTTCATCAGCTGATGCCTGGAAATGTAGCCAGCATAAACAGGAAAAAGTCTTCACAGCAGCCTATCAAAATTTAAAAAATTTAAACCTAAATCTCCATCTGACAAAAGAAAGTGCTATATGTTAAAGGAGAAAACTATAATAGAGCAACCCATTGCTTTACATACAAAGTTCATGACATCATGTTGCTTTTACTTTGGTGATGCTGTCATTTGTAAACCCAGGCCGTGCAAACGTGCAAAAAGCCATGGCGTGTCTGTTCTGGTAACTTAATTATAAACTCCTTGAGTTTCCCAGGTTAATCTTGGATTAGCTTGTTCACTTGGAAAACAGAAGGCTTCAAACTTGCTGGCATTCAAGAGTAGGACAAAGAGCAGCGGACATTGAGACGCTACACTAAAGCAATACAATGTGTATAGACCGTGCTGTAATGTATATGCAACGTAATACGCTGTAATAAGGAAAATGCATGCAACAGCCATAACACTTCACAGTGCAAGAGTATAATGTATGGGCTCAGGTAATAATAAATCAATGTTTATCTGACTGACACACGCTGAACAGTCATCACACTTATATAATCAGTCCATCAATGAGATGCCATCATTACAGTCACTCCTCTCAATTTCACGTTTTCATCATGAATGACAGGGCATTTGTACTTACTCCTGTTTTACATCATTTACATCTTAAAAAAAAAAACTCGTGATATTCAGAGTCATACACACGAAATATGCCAGCGCTGGTTTGTCTCATTCTGAAGGCTTTACTAGGCTGGAAAGACATTTATGGGAGTTACCCTGTGAGCATTTTAAAAAACCTCACGTGTACCCACTTCAAGCACACAAGAATAGACAGCGCCTTAAAAAGATGTCACATTACTTACATATCAAGTTCATTCTAGCAATACAATACGCAACAACACACTGTCAGATGTTGACAGTTGCTCAGTTTAACAAGCTACAGTTGTAACCTGATCCACTCTGAGGTCTACAGCCATCTGCATGCCAGGGGGGTGGAGATTTGCACCACTAATTCAACCTCTATGGTGGTGCCTTTGCAATTTCCTGAAATGCCATCACCTGTGTCCCATGTGACACCTTACCCTAGCCAGAAAATATGTGTCTATTTGTGAACTAATGCTTATGGGCCCTCCAGATAGAGAGATAGTGTTACTACAATTAATGTTAGTGACCAGTAGCTTCCATGAATGACTATTCTTCTAACTATACACACATACGACAAATTTGAACAGATTTATGCTGGAAACACAAATGACACAATGAACATCATCAGAAAACGTGTTGGACTTATAAGCAGATGGTGTTTTACATCTGTCTGCAAATAATTACTGTGATGACATTTTGCGTGAAGCTAGCACCCCCTAAATCATAAAACACTCAGTTTGTACACCGAGATGACACTATGCTCACACTGTAATTCTGGCATAGTTTTATCTTGCACTGTTTTGTTTCTGTTCAGGTCATTGTCCAATAAAAGACCAGCTGTCTTATTTTCCCAGAACAAGATTTGGTGTTTGAACGATACATGATAGTTCTAAGAAGTCTGCATCCAAAAGCCTCTAAGGACACATTGGTGGAAGAGTGTGAAGAGGTGAAAGTCGACATTGTGGCATTTAGACCCTGAAGTGAGCCTTGGGCCGTGGAACAGGCAGGAATGTTCCTGGGAGTGCAGTGAAGTCACAACCTTTCACAGAACACGGCGGAGCAGAACTGGATTAGCAGATCAGTTATCAGATGCTTCAAAGGGATCCGGCCTGTTGACACACTGGCCCCCGTCAGGACAGCGGATGAGGGGTGCGGACACAGTAAGATCTTAGGAGGCTGAATTGTGGGCAGGAATTCATTCGCGACTGCTGGAAATAGCACTGGAGTACGCAAATAACTGGTAGGAGAGGGTGATCTGAAAGTGTGCAGAGATAAATGGTAAAAAATGAGCGTCAATTCACAGTGTTACTCTATGGACTCTGTGAGGCACCGTGACTCTCTCTTAAAGCCCTCAAAATGTACTGGTATACTCCCAAATAGCTTAGTACGTGGAAGTTCTGTAACTCTGTCAAAAACAGAACTCCAAATGATGTATCATTGTACAATTTCCCCTGTAAGTGATATTCCACTTTATTCTGAGGCATGGTTCCAGAAAAATTCATCCCCAACAGATGATGCATCATGTGGAAGGAAATACTGTAAGATCTGCAGGCCTTTGTTGACATTTCCCTGTCTGATGACTGCATTACACTGCCAGTGACACAAGAGCAAAAATGACCACTGTGGCCAACAAACTGGACAGATAAAACTGTTATTGACAAAAAGGCAAAATTATGTTTTGTATTTCTTTTGCATGTTATGCTTGAAATGAAAAATTTTGGGATTAATTTTGTCTTTAATGCCACTAGATTATTTTGAAATGAAAAACATCATCAGAGACTTTTTGCCTGCTATTTGTCCTGGCTGTTGCTTGAGGTAGAACCAGAATACAATAGACATCTAGACTGATATTCCTACATTTGAATGAAGTATCGTGTTTAGTCAAAAATGGACTTTTCCATCTGAATGGGCATGGCAATGACATCATGGTACACCAGAAAAGGAGGCTCAGGGACAAGAAAGGTCTTTGTTCACTTCATGCTAAACAACATAAATTCACTTTTACTATAACACTGATTTAATTACCTTAGTCACTAAACATCTGAAACAAAAACAAGTTTTTATTGCTCAATATTGTCCATTCAAAAAAAAAAAGAAAACTCCAAGGCAATTCATAAAAAACACAAACATATATATTACAAAGATATGCTTGTAACACATATTAAGTGGCCTGTGGCTCAATGGGTAGAACATCTGAATGTGGAAGTCTCCTGGTTTGCATCCCAGCACAGCCAGGTGTGTCCTTGAGCAAGACACTCAGCAGTAGCTCCCTGGGTCCACCTGGCTAGAACTGCTAGCATCTATGTTGCCTTCTGCCTACCACTTAACATGCACCTGACTGGTCAGGAAGGATTTACACCAGGCCGGGAGCTAAACCCAGAGATTACCAGACCTGGCTAAGGAACACAGGTGAGCCAGCTGCCTCTGAAGATGCTCAGAGGGTCAGAGAGACCAATGATGACAAAATAAGATAATACTGTACTGCTTTAGCAGTGCCATTCACTGAGACAGCTCACTCCAAGGCTTAAATGCATAGCATTGTCATTAACATTGCCTTGCTTTTATTCAAGGTTTATACATATGTATGCATACATGCAAAAAGAATAAACAGTTTCTGAATGTCATGTCCAGTAATTTAAAAAAAACACTGACTTTACTTGACTTTGGTCTTTTGAAAGGCATCAGCAGGAACCCCATCCACTGAATGGAGCATAAATCAACTTCTCTGAAAATGTTTTAGATTTT